>JACEVL010000506.1:356127-498627 GCA_020284085.1 Aporrectodea caliginosa
TCATCAAAATAGACAGCATCCAATCTAGAAGAAGAACCGAAGAGCGGTCCCTTAAGCTAGCCCTAGAACATCCATCATGGGTATGAAGTGCTGGCGACTTCATATTCTTAGCCTCAGCATATTAATTCATTCATTCAAAAATTTATATAGCGACCCTTCGAGGTAACTACTCAGAAGCGCTCCCAACTCCCGCCCGGGAAAAAACGTAAGTTTTCAACTGGCTATAAAACGTATCATTGCATGATCTAAGGCACAGGAGTAGCTCCCGAGGTAGGCCATTCCAGACGCTAGGGCCTATCACAGAGAATGCGCGGTTTGGCATAGCTGCTGTGCGGGCAAAATGTACTACCAAAACCCCCTCTCGGCAGAGCAAAGGGCGCGACTACCTCGGGTCCCCTTACCGGCTGACAGAGGTCTATTAGGTAGGCTGGTGCAAGGCCAGACCAGAGAAACAACTCTATATTCGATGCGCTGTCGGACAGGAAGCCAATGCAGAACCTCCAACGTATATCTGGTGACATGATCATATTTTTATATTTGGCCGATGAGTCGCGCTGAAGCTCGCAGTGCACGACCAAGACAAGACAACTGGCAGCCCAGAATAGAGGGCTAAACAGTAATCAAGCTTTACCTTTTGCACCACATCTGCATCGCCTTAGTCGTGATTGCTATTACCAACTGCATCAGCTCCCTACTGTTGCACGTTCGCTGAGGGCCAGCTCTGCAATTTCTCTGGTCCACGCCTTCATTAAGTGCAATGAAGGCGTGGACAATGTTACAGTTACACACCCACCTGCGACAACCTAAGTTTCGTTATAATAGAAATTTGTGAACTATCGACCACTTGAAGGATTTGTAAGTTACTGTTTAACGACACATAATTATATGTCATCACAAAGATTAGCGTTGCCCTCCTCCTCTTTTGTCCTTCAGACTAGCACTACCATAGGCAGAATTGTGGCGGAGTTAATTGAAAGGCAGTCACTGTGACCTCTTGTACATGGCATCTGCGTATACGTTACAGTGTCCTCTTTCGAAGTGCTGAATATAATATATGTTAATTTTTTCCTGTGACTCATGATATGGCCCTGACCAGACTTTTCGCATTCCTCTGAAGTTATCTACTGAGATGCATCCAATACAATCATCCAGTCTCTCTCTACAAGTCTTTCAATCAAAACTGTAAACACCCCTTCTCCACAAATCCTATCCAGATTCCTCCTCTTCCCTTTATCTCCCTCGTCGCTTCAACTCTAAACACCATCCACCACAGTCGTCAGACGGTCTGCCTGTCTCACTCTTTGGAGCTTGACCTGGAGGCTGGTACAGATTTTGACCCCTCACCTGTCTATAGATTTCGTTTTGACTGAGCGTCTGTAATCAAACTGGTTCCCGCGACTTCACTTTACTGGACGCTGAGGAATGCATGTGTTAATCCCATTAAAGTTGAGATCAGGAGAAAACTGGCCGCAGTAGAACAACTTATCTCACTGGATGTGTTGCTCGCATAGTCCTATCCATGTATACACAATACACATACATATGTATAAATATGTCTATATGTATGCATATATATATATATATATATATATGCATATATGTATGTATGATGTACTAGTACATACTTGATTTCTTTATAGATTTCTTTATATAATCTTTCTGTATGCATGTATGCATTAATTTTTTTTGTATACACCAGCACAGTACAACTGTAATATGATACAATGCCCTCCTTACAAAGTTGATAAGTGCACACTGAAGCAGGGCAGCTACTGAGAGCCATAAGTAGACTGGAAGAGGTAAGTTTTCAGCTTAGTTCGAAACAGTCTCTCGGTAGAAGTGTTGCGAACATAAGGAGGTAGAGAGTTCCAGATCAGTGGCGCCTTTGACAGTCTTTGACGGTTTTGGGCTATAGCCTATAAAGCCAATAGGCGAGGACAGAAATGCCACCGTTCTTTGTACACGAGGAGTGTCAGCTCGAAGACAGGAAGCCAGTGTAGCAAAGGAAGAGCAGGTGTGACATGGTCTCGGTACGAAATTCCAAGACAGTCTTGCAGCCTCTTGTATGCCTTATGTATGCCCGTGTTCTAGTATGTATGTATTGGCATGTGTGTACACATGTATTAGCATGTATGCATGGTATGTATCTGCTTGTATGTGCCTATTTCTGTTTATATTTTACGTAGCGTCTCACGTGACTGCAGTAATTGTCGCCATTATTCGTCTTTGTTTTAAACAACAACAACTCTTAATAGACGCAGTTATCAGTTTCGTTATCGTAGTGGGCATAATCATCAGAATAATGGTCGTCGTTGTGTTGTCAGTCATCATCATCAAAACAGTTGGATGGATTGTTTTGCGTCTTGTTTTCCGACTGTAATTACTGCCAATTACAATTAATCGTAGCGTCGTTAATTGGTTTGAATCGACCAGAGCACGGCCAAACCGAAACTGATCCCCATAGGACGACCGTTGTTAACTCGACATTCTAAACTCAATTTCTTACGCATAAACACGTGATCATAGCCTCCACAAACGACTAAACTAACTCATCATTTACCCCTCTGCCTTGACGCAGCACTCGTCAATAAGCAAGTGTCGTGCGCATAGCTTTACACGTAGAAGCGCTGCAGGAATTGGGAATTGACGATTACATCGTCACTGACATCGCTTTTGTGAGGTATCTAAAAGAGGGTCTAGCAGATACACATCATCATCATCGTCGTCGTCATCATCATCATCATCATCATCAGCTATGACCACAAAGGCCTCTGACCTCTTCCTCCGTTCGTTGAGCCGTCTTTCCCAGTGACTGGCGATGACGACGGGGTGGCGGTGGTGGCTGCCGATGGTTGGTCCGTCCTTCGGTCCGTTCGTAGGGCAGCTGCAGGCGAAGGTTGAGACTTCGGACTTTGATCGGTTCCTTTAATTCCTCCCTCGATTCTAACCGACACAGATGAGGAGGAGGACGATGACTAGGAGGAGGAGGTGACCGTAGCGGTGATGGTGTGTGGTGGGGGGGGGGCCTACGATGACGGAGGAGGAGAAGTAGCAATTATCGTCCGAAGCAGAATGGGTTAAAAGTCCGGGTGCGAGCGAAGAACGCCGTCGTCGTCGCATAAACTACAACTACTCCGAAAGGGTTAAACTCCATCCAGCAGCGGAGGCCTAACACGGACGAGTCCTCTGAATGTCTGTCTGTCCTTCGCCCCCTTCGTTTAAGGTTCGTCCTCTCTGCAGCCATGTATACTCGCAGCCATCGTTAACAGGTTGTACACGCGCAACCAGGCCCAGCAGAGCGACATACGGCGATGTTCACATTCAGCCAAGGACCGACCGACCGACGAAATAACGCCCCCCACCGTCCTCCGCCGATGAACGAGGACCAGAGACGGAGCAGGCTCTGCGCCGCAGTCTGCCACACCGGTGTCCTCACAAATCGGTTCCAGGGAAAAGAACGTTCCGCATTCGCCAACGTTCGGTAATTATCGTCTGCATAAACATTTCTGAAGCGCTACTTACAAGCTAAGCGCAGGTCACAAACTTCATCATAAGCGCTGCGTCTGCTCAGATGGGTTGTCCAGAGAGATCAAGTGAAGAACAAAATTCGTTTGCCAGAAAACCAGGAAGAGAAGACACATTCGATGAGAAACATTGATTAATGTAGTAATCCGAAAATCTCAACCCCAGTCTGAACTACCGCTGTTTTTAGTAAGACGTGATGGGCAGTGTTTAATCTACCCCCCTTGCTGTCGGGGGGGAATCTAGGGTTCTCGGGGGGTATCCAACATATTTGAAAAGTTGACGACCGCAGGCGACCGCGGGGGTAGTAACAATAGTTTTCGAGGAATTTTCGAGGGGGGCATAGTAATGAGTGTTTTCCAAAAATTTTCCCTCCTCGATCCATCCTGACCGCCGGGGGGGAGACAATAAATCCTGGGGGGAATTTTCCCTAAATTTCACACTTTCTGTACAAAATTACATCTCTTTAATTTTTCTGGGGGGAACTCGATCCTGGGGGGAACTTTCCCCCAAGAGACGTCTATATTAAACACTGCATGATGGGCACGCTAAATCGATGGTTACTCCTAAAAGATGGATACTCTGATGACAACATACCCCGGAACTATTTCGCCATGTACGAGATTTTTCGTGGCACCGGTGGCCCGGCCCCAGCCGGACCTTTTCGATGGGACGGAACAGATCAGCATATCTCTCGTCGAGTGTTTGTTACCAGATATTCCAGCTCTCTCCCCTCGAAGGCCTCTCTCTCTCTCTACTCGCAGCAGTGCGCCCACCCGCCCCACCGTCCGTCCTCCGTCCTTCTGCCCGCCGCCAGTGGGCCTGCCAGCATCAAGTACCCAGGCACGTACGCTCTGTTCGGTGACCGCCTGCCCGCCTGCCCGCCGCCAGAGACCCGAGAGGAGCCTCGTCGACCCTCCCTGCCTCCCTCCCTCTCTACGCTAGGCTTTGTTTTAGCGGTGGATTAATCGGTGGTGTGTGTGAATATGGCTGTGTGTGACAAAGTGAAGGCTTTAGTTTAACTAGAGAGGAGATGATCGCAGTGCGTATGGGACGCGAGAGAGAGAGAGGGAGTGGCTGGTGTTGACAACTCATTTGGAGCGTAGAAGATTAGGAGGACTTGGTTGGTGGAACTACTACGATGGAACAACACAATCATGGTCATGGTCAGGGTCAGTCGATGACCAAGCAGAAAAGGAGCTAAATAATGAACCATATAAGAAGATACAAAGTAGAAACAGAGACCATGCACATCAGGATATACAGTGTATGTATAGTTTGTATACGCAAGATAAAGATATCAGGATATGTTTGAAAGGCAAAGACCATCAGGATAAATGTATGAATATTGAATATAAAGAAGACCGTATCAGTATGTTTGAAAAGTAAAGACCATATCAGTATATAATTATATTAAAAGGTAGAGAAGTATCATAAGTATCAGAATATGTCTAAGATATAGGCTGAAGAACACCAGATCTGAAGATATAAGAGAGATAACAAAGTATCGAAATAGATCTGCTAGACAAAGTCGTTCGACGAAGACGCCGATGGTTTGGACATGACATTGTAGAGAGAGAACGCCAGTTGGTCGAATCCCACCCAAGTAATGCGCTACATGCAAGCTTCGAAGGAAAGAGAAACAAAGGCAGACCAAGACTACGCTGGAGAGACAATATAAATGAGGACATAACATTACTTGCACTAAAAGCTGAGGGGATCTGTGGACTTGACGAGTGACCGAGGACAATGGAGATCATTTATTCGTACCCATCACCGCCAAATGGCTTGCGTTCTGAGCTGAAGGTGATGAGGAGGAGGAAAATAGTGATGAGGGGCTGAGAACGGTGATTAGGAGGGTGGTGGTGATGAGGCACTGCCATAGCTGACCCAATCGCATCCCAAATGACCCAAATGCATCAACCAGCATCCCCCTCTCGCAATGGCTTAACGTATTCTACTGTAAATACTCCCATGTAATGTAAAGCGAGAGATGTGGGGCAAATGTGGGTGCACAAAACAATATTTGAGTTGGTCGTAATGTGTTTTGGTAAGACATGCAACGTTTAATTATTAATGTTAGGGGTCGTCCATTAATTATGTCAAATTGAAGGGCCCCCTAAAAAAAATTATGTCAACAATCCCAGAACCCCCTCTACAGAAAAGAAACACAATGGCTCAATATATGCAGAATCATTTTTTAAAATTTTTACACTGAAAATGCAATGTCGAATTTCAAAATATATGATTTTTTTATTACCAGCTTTTTAGTAGTATTAAACATTAAGCACTTTATACATTTTAAGCGTTACTTAATGTTTTCGCTTCCATTTTGAAGGGTCTGTGTTGATTCATTGGAAAAAATTTGTTGACGTCAATTGTACCGAACCCCCTCGCCCCTTGTCAACAACTGTCAAACTTTTCCAAACCCCTCCCCTATTTTGTTGACATAATTAATGGACGACCCCTTAAGGTTAGATGCTGTCATCATGTCATGCTGAAACGTTGCTATCGGTCACCGTGAGCACATTCCGCTGATTGCCTCTGCATTCCCTAGATGGCGCAAGTAGTAGTAGTTTCAGTTTAACGACACTGTGTGATAACAAAGACCATTAGCGTCGCGTCGCCCTCCTCCTTCATCCAGGCAGGGCCGGCCCTAGCCCAAATGGCGCCCAGGCAAAGCATACATTTGGCGCCCTCTGATCCCCACTTCACGGTCCACCACACGTCACAACCCAATGATGAACCAGCCAGAACATTACGCTCCACTGAGTTTTTTATTTTTATAATTTTTTTATTAGTGCACTCAATCCTGGATAATTTGAATTGTGGGGAAATGGTAAATTGCAAAAACTTCGAATTACCCAAAAATTCGAATTACCGAAAATTACAAAATAATAGATATTTATTTTAAAATGAAGATATGTGTTGAAGTAATCAGAAGTCTTTTTATCCATCTAGTTTAACTTACGGAAATCTTGAATGTAACTATGTAACTATGTTTGAGCCACAGGCTAAAAAGTCAAATCTTGCGACGACTCATTCGATCACTTACAATCATTCAATCGTCGTGAAACTTGGCAGATAGACTCGACCTCGCAGACATTTCATTCTATAAAAATTTCAGCTCCCCCAAAAAAGGCTAGCTTATAGAATCGGGGACTCAACTTTTCGAATCGGGAATCCCCTTTTCCGATACGCAGCGTTGTCATTGGCCAGCGTTGTCATTGGCCGCAACAAAAACGGGTGCGGTGCCTGATTAAACGCACGCTATGTTGTAAAATGAACGCGGACTATATATTTGTAGAGGTAACTGCTTCATAAGACGCATTATAGGATACTAGATGGATATAGTAAAAAACTTTGTTTTTACGGGCTGTATTTTATTATCCATCTAGTTTAACTTGCGGAAATCTTGCTTGATTGATTGCTTGAGCCACAGGCTAAAAAGTCAAATCTTGCGACGACTAATTCCATCACTTACAATTATTCAATCGTCATGAAACTTGGCAGATAGACTCGCCCTCGCAGACACTTCATTCTATAAAAATTTCAGCTCCCCAAAAAAGGCTAGCTTATAGAATCGGGGACTCAACTTTTCGAATCGGGGAATCACCTTTTCCGATACGCAGCGCTGCCATTGGCCAGCGTTGCCATTGGCCGCAACAAAAACGGGTGCGCTGCCTCATTAAACGCATGCTATGTCGTAAAATGAACGCGGACTATATATTTGTAGAGGTAACTGCTTCGTAAGACGCATTATAGGATACTAGATGGATATAGTAAAAAACTTTGTTTTTACGGGCTGTATTTTATTCTGCTTGAAGTTTTTCTCCATCAGATTTCAGTTTTTCAGAACATGTTAAAGCTGAAGCAAGTTATGCAAGTAACTTACTTGCGATATCATGACTGGGTACTAACACTAACAGCTAAAGTAGTTTCAGTCTTGTTGAAATTGTTGGAAAGCCATTTTTTTGCTTCTTGGTAGCCTGCTAAATTCTGTTTCTGATTTTCTTTTTACAATTTTGAGCAGTCGATAACTTCTGACGCTTCATGGTTTTTTTATATAATTTATTAATTTTTAAAATTAAAATTTTAATTTCATAAGTTCAAAACTATAAATCGATTTAGATAGGCCTATAATTATAGCCTATTACAAAACGCTACTGTTATTAAAATGTAAATGTACAGATTTTTACATATAATTAACATAACATAACAAGATTTATAGTGGCTCAGAAGACTTGCATCTGTGTCAGAGCCACTCTCTCAAGTCTTATCCAATTAACTTAACTTATTTGTGCAACTGCGATATCAACTCGGCAGTCAACAAAATTTATTTAATAATGATTGGCCTACATTGATTAAAATTTAATATAGTTTACAATATTTCTTCAATTGTTGGCATTTTCAATCGAACTGTCACTATGTCAACATCAGATTAACGGACGGTCAGGTCTATTACAGATACGAACTAGGCCTATACAGAGTAGCCTACATGTAGACTGGCGTG
Source organism: Aporrectodea caliginosa (assembly GCA_020284085.1). NCBI lineage: Eukaryota > Metazoa > Annelida > Clitellata > Crassiclitellata > Lumbricidae > Aporrectodea > Aporrectodea caliginosa. The sequence goes on from JACEVL010000506.1 coordinate 364,163, forward strand.
AAATAACTGAATTTCAATGGTTGAAAAAAAATTTGCGGTATTGAAATTGAATGACTAGAAAAGATGCGATGAAATCAATAATTATTCTATACATGTGTTCTATAATCGAAAGTTTTGAATTCAAATGAAAATAATCATTGTTATTGAAAAATGGCTAAAAAGTTATAAACATCTAAACTGCTAGAACACATTTTTTGTGAAAATGGCGCCCCTTAGATTTTGGCGCCCCAGGCAACTGCCTGCTTTGCCTGTGCCTAAGGCCGGCCCTGCATCCAGGTTTGGGACTGGGACTGATAGAGTGCGATCACTGCCGATCAGTGGCGGAGTTAATTATTTGTAGATGAAAATCTAATCTAATTATTTAAGTAGGTTTATTTTTATAGACTAAGATAAACAATTATACTTGCGAGTTCGACTGATAGGCCTAATTACTCGTGAACAATTCTAAAAAAATAATTAAAATTAGGGCCTACATTCGATAGACAGATTAAACTTGAAGTCGTAACGATTGACAAAATCGAAAAAAGTCTTCAGAAACTGTGAGGGAAGTTGACGTCAACGGTCTTGGAAGAAGCCATAAGATGTCGTCAAATACTAGATGACGTAATGTCTACTTTAGACACCATTAAAACGCTCTAATAAAAGGCCATAGGCGCCGACTCCACAGGGGCAACAGGGACTTTCGCCCCAGTACTCACCAAGGTACTGGGGCGAGAGTATAGTTTCGCCCCAGTACTTTTTTTGCCATTGAACATATCAAAAATTGAAAATGCTTAATGAAACTTATTTATTCTTAGTTAAAGAACAAGGAGCTCCTCTTCTTTAAGTTCTCTGCCCCTCGGCAGGTTCCAACCTCCAATGACGCCACTCCTCTCCGTGCTGCACCCCTTCCCCCAACTCGCTGCATCCGTCGGCCATCCACCCCAGCATCATCCGCCCCGGTCCTCCCATCCCTCCCTTCCCCTCCACTCTCCCCTCCACGACCCCCTCAGAAGGGAGTCTCCCCCCAACACGCGCCCCACCCAGCTCCTCCGTCCTTCTCCCACCGTTGCTACCAGCGACCCCCCACCAACCACCTGCAGCACCCCGCCATCCGTCACATGCCCAGCCCAGCTCACCCCCACCCCCACCCCTCTCCCGATCCACACCTCAAAAGCTTCACGTCACCTCCCCCCGTGAATATGGAGGCCTCTGCGGCCTCTGCGGCCTCCATATTCAGAAAATTGCCAAACCGAAAGCCACTTGTAGAGAATTAGTTAAATAGACCTGTACAAAACGCTGTGTGACTCAGGTTTAACTGCAGACTGCATTAGAAATTTGATAGGCGTACATACCAGGGACACTTTGAAAATGACAGGCCGATAATTTGATGAAGGACATGTTTAACCTGTCTGAGCGCTGAAACTAGCTATGCTAGGTGATTGGAGGAATCTTGGTTGGGTATAGTATCATATCGAGGGTGAATCATTGACTGTGACTCGAGCGGTTGCACTTCGGACCCGGTAGCCTACATTCTGAGAGTGAGGCATTTCGCTCCATCGCAGTGAGGGTCAATTTAAGGTCATGCCAATCTTGCATGGCATGCCAATGCTGTCTGTCTCTCTAACCCTCCGGCCCTCCATACTTGCATATGTTAAGATAGACAGTGCAGCAAAACTTAGGGAAGCACAGTTTAACGTAGACATGTCGGAAAATTGGGTAGCGCGAAAACGAAACGGTACGCCACTGTCTGAAAGCTTGGCATTTATAAGTGTTAAGAAATCTTTCAGATTTGATTTATTGATGGTTACTAACTAGTGACTTACTATTGTCATTGCAATGGATAATTTTGCTGTGAAGAAGTACCGCAACAAGAGACTGTGCCGCCGCTGTTGCCGCCGCCGGTAAAACTGTCACATCTAACTGAAGCGGCTGTAGCGGCCCATGGTACTAGTGGTAAGACTTGCTGCTTACAAAGTGCCTGAAAGCGATGGACGTGCCGCCCGTGCAAGTACTGGTAAGCGACCATTCAATAATCAATGGCTTACGACGTATCCGCGGCTAATTTACGATGAAGAAAATGACAAGGCCTTTTGTAAAACTTGTTAGGATGCAAACCAGAAACGCTTGCTTGACAGGTCAAAGTTTGTAAAGCTATCGTTTATATCAGACGGATTCATGCAGTAACTGGAAGCACGCCGTTGAAAGATTCAATGGCCACGAGAAGTCCGCCTGTCACAGAGCTGCAGTTAGTATGTTTGCATCCATGGGCGCCCGTAGATATATTTGCCGGAGGGGGCAAAACACAACGGTCACGGTTAAATGTTTTAGTAAGAGCTTGAAATGTGCAGAACAGCTAAAAAGTGAGTTATATAGGGGAAGCGCAGGCCTATTCCAATGAGGTTTGACATGAGTTAGCATTCAGGGCGCCGTCATTAGGCCTACATGTATTATCATAATTATAGAAAACCACATGGGTACGCTGTAGGTATAACTAGACATTTTTTAATTCTTACTTAAAGTTAAATTTCTCAGTTTCATTAGTATCATTAGTGCCTTAGTGCGAAGAAATTAGTTAAACACCAGAAAGTAGTTGTTAAAAAATAGGTGTCAATTTTCCACGAGGAGGGCAAGTGCGGGTCACTGGACCATAGGAAAAAATTCTTGCCCCAGTACCTTTTAGTAAAAGTCGGCGCCTATGTAAAAGGCTATAATACGTTCAACTCTGGGCAGAGTATCAGCTTAACTCCGCCACTGTTCGCTTTCTGACAGTGCCAGTCCCAAGCCTGGATAAAGGAGGAGGGCGACGCTAATGGTCATTGTTACCACACAGCTAGTCGTTAAACAGAAAAACCACCACCAGAGTATCAGCGTATTCCATGAGATGATACAGAGAACGCAGAGGAAATCGAGAATATTCAATTATTATTCAGGAAATGCAAAGTAGTTTGCAGCGGAAGATTTAGACGACAAACGTACATTGTGCTGCATCGTGTTCGTATTTCCCATACTAGAATTCTAGAGTTAGGGCCAACTGTAATATCATTTAACTTTATGATGTTATTTGCATTGGCCTCTGCTAAGCATGATGGCTAGAAAGTGGTTGAAGCCCCGTGAGAACGACTCTCCAACAATGGAACCCGTTTCTCGGCATCTGACACGCCGATGATGAAAGTCCATGTACTTGATGGCAACCCAGGGTACTCCCCAGTACCTGTCTTGTTCTACCCAATGGCCAACTGCTCCAAACGCACAGGTCTCAGTTCCCCACCCCAGGGTCCGCAACGGGCACCGCTTTCGGCGGGATAAAGACGAAGGAAAATGGGGTGACGAGTGTTCTGTAGAGAACCAACTACATATTTGTTCAGCTCATTCATGGGTGTATTTTAACGTTAGAGAAAGTGATTCATGAGTATCTTGCGAAGGAGCTTAATAAAATCTTTGGCCCTCTATCTGATGATGTTTGTAGTCCGTCCTCCGCCAATGCGCACATGCACTTTGGTGGACCGGATAAGGGTTTAGGCCTACATCATGTAGCCTATATTAGACGAGAAGCATAGAAACTCCGCCACTGATCGGCAGTGATCGCACTCTGTCAGCGCCAGTCCCAAGCCTGGGTGAAGGAGGAGGGCGACCCTAATGATCTTTGTTATCACACAGTGTCGTTAACCTGAAACTACTACTACTATAGGAACAGGAGCTCAGAATTCCCTCTGAGCGCCGTTCGAGTGGCTGCTTCAGATGGTGGTGGTTTTTCTGTTTAACGACTAGCTGTGTGGTAACAAGGACCATTAGCGTCGCCCTCCTCCTTTATCCAGGCTTGGGACTGGTACTGTCAGAAAGCGAACAGTGGCCGATGATCACTCGACGGTGTAACTGTCCGATGAGTTTTCATTAAAATGTGGTGTCATAAATAAAGGCAATTCTTCTTTAAAAGATATAATAAAAACTAGACTAAAATATTTTCACATCTAGGGGAAAGGCTTGTAATATGGGCCACTGTGTATTTCCCACCTATCATGTCTGCGGAGAGCTCTTACATTGGGAAACCATCCGTATACTGATTTCAACTTCCTGTTCTGGATGTGTCCCTTTACTAATAACTTCTGCCCGAAAAACATCAACGTTTATGTTTTGGTACATGTTGCTTATAAGACTTGCTGAACTTCAACAAGTGTTATATAGTTTAGGATTTCATCTATGGTATGCCCTGATGTTTCAGAAGATAGACAATTTCTTTATTATATAAAAACACAACTTTGTTGATCTATAATACATTCGTCGATCACGCTATAACAGATTTCCCCGAAGCACACCATTTTTGTAATACGGTCCTGTGATCGAATGTGTAATATGGGCCATATCTTTATGGAATGAGACAGTAGAAATAGGCCGTTATGGCTATTTTTTCCATGTAACCGGTTCTCAATGTTGTTTACATTAGGCATAGGCCAAATTGTTTCTTAATGGTTATCCTAGTAAGTTTAATCTCAGAAAATCGTTTTTTACTGTTTTAATATTAGTCTGCGGCACGGAAACATTGCAATTCCATCTTTAAAATGGTGGCTCATATTACACACCCGGTCGTGTAATATGAGCCATTTTCCGTATTTTGAAAAAAATTCGTTAAAAATTTATTTGCACAGATTAAGGAATAATTCCTTCATATTTGGCAACAACTCATGCCAAGTAATGCATGGAATAAATAAACTACACGTTTAATTGCTTCTGTGCTATGAAATAGGAAAAGTTTCTTAGGGGGCCCATATTAGAAGCCCTTCCCCTATTAGTTATTTATTAAATCAGCCAGCAAAATGTAAGTTAATTACGGAGGTAGGCCTAATTATGGTATTTGTTTAATTAGAATAAGACAACCTTTAATTAGAATTATGATTTGCAAAATTCTAATTAATTAGCTACCAAGCTAATTAATTAGGTAATTAAATAGTTTCTAAATATAATCAATTGCCAATCATTGAACATGCATACATGCATGCGTAGGCCTAGGCATGCATACATTGGCCTATGCCAAATACATAAACACAAACATACTCTTGTACCACGGACATAGCCAGTCCCTATATAGCGGCCTAACCCTGCAGACTGTATACACGAACCAGGATTCGCCGAATCAATGGTTCGAATGGCATTTATTTGCATTTGCAAGAACTCTTTTTTCTCACGCGTCTCACTTCGTTTAACTCCATTCGATGAACGTACGTGACAGTGACGCAAAGTATCCGAAGGAATCGACCGCTAGGTGGCCTAAAGGCATCGGAATATAGACAGCATTTGGCGCGCGTGCACTGACCAGCCAGGCATGCCGCATGTGGCGACGGAGAGTAGGAGGATAATTATACATGCGAGAAATCGTTTGCCAGTCGAAAGAAGTAGGCTAACTGCGATCATCGTCATTTTGTAGAATTAACTGAAACGCGTTGTTTCTGATTTGAAGAAACAGAGGAATACGTTCAGTGCAGACTTTTATAGGTTTCATAAGCAGATTCGACAATAGTTCAGATAATTATATCGATTCTACCCCAGTCAACAACGAATGGTTGAAACTGTTCTGTAGGCCTATACGACATACGTTCGCGGAGTTTAACATTAGCTTCGTGTTAAGATAGCATTGGTTTTAACTTTTAAGTGATTGGGAATTGTTCCCCTTAATCAGAGAACTCTGTATATAGAAGATGAGGAAACGGAAGGAAACCTAGGCCTACTTATAGTCTGTCTATATCTATATCTTACCAGCGTCGTCTTGTGTTGGCGTATAAGTATTAGCGAGCAACGCTGAGATGTTTTCTAGAAGAGGCTCTACATAAATGTTCCTTTGCTAGGGCGACGACTAAAGAAGTAAACTGGATACGTCTGGAATCTGGATCTGTATACGGTGGTGTTGAGTTCGTTTCGGATTTCGTTGACAATCTCCCGCTTCCGGTTGATCATCAGTAGCAATTGTGTTCGATCTGTCTGTACTTAATACATGATACTTGATCATTATATGCGTCCAGTTATATCGATGAATAGATCTGCTGCAGTTATAACTCTGGTTGTCGTTTAAAAGAGACAGTATAGTAGTATACTCCTCCTTGCACTCAGTAACTGCTCGATCACTGTTCTACGATTATTATCGAGGAAAATAGATTATCGGATATTTTATCGGAAATTTTAAGAAATCGGCGGTAACCTGGAGTGAATTGGAAAACTAGGCTGGAGAGGGGCTGATGAACCATAGACTATGGATTCTGGAGGAGTGACCAAGTATGACGCAGTTGTGTCCGTCATCCGGAAGCCACCTAGTGGTCGAAATGACTTCATGGTCAACGATCTCATTCAGTGGTTTCGAAAACGATCGAGACTTTTCGAATCGCTGAAGACAGGTGAGGAAAGATCTTGTTTTAATACTATAGATGGATGGATTCCAGAGTTTAGCGACAGCTTATGACAAAAAGGCCATTTCCGTCGACAGAAATTATTTTTGACATTTTGCACTGTATACATGATCCAAATAGGATAACACTCAATATAGGCTATTGTGAACTTCTTCTTCTTGTGGTTCTCTGCCTCTTAGGCAGTTTCAAATGTCCGACGTCGCCACTCCTTTCTTTGTTGGACTGCAAGACATTAATTAAATACAATAGAGCGGTACACAGCAATACAATACAATAAACAGCAGAACAATACGATGCAACGGATTTAAAAAAATACAACGCAGCATTGGAACAAATAGGCTAAGCCAATTCTGAACTAACAATTAATTTAAACAAATTCTATTCTCGCAAATATTATGCAAAGCTCGTCGATCTGTGTTTTTCTCGGCGATCGAAATAATGTTCGATAGATTTGCAGCGAACTCCAACAGTTATCGAACCGAATCAGATCAATATTTGCGTCGCTCTCTCCCTCATTTCAGACAATGCTTCTAATCGATTGTTTGGACCGGATGAACCGAAGTTTTTAGTCCGTTGTATGGTGGCGCCACTTTCGTGAATGATTAGGCCTATCCTTTTGCCTAAAGAAGGTCTAATAAGAACAGGTCTAAATTCAGACTCTGTATATCGAGTCGACTGAAGTCAATGTCAGAGACTTTCTTGGTGACCTATATGCCTGATCTTTGGGAACGAGTTAAGGAAAGTTAGGAAACGAATGCAGAAAGGTTTATCGAAAGAAAAACGAATGCGAGTTGCAAGAAAAGGTTCCACGGAAATAATACGACAAAACAAAACAAAACAATACAATACAAATAAATAATAAATAAAAAACACAAGTCTGTTATTTAGTAGTTGGTTAGTTGGCTGGCTGACTAATTGGATGGCTATAGATGGTTGGTTGGTTGGCGTTGGAGCTCAGTAAGAAGGTAAGAACGAATATATATATATATATATATATACATATAGAGAGAGAGAGAGAGAGAGAGAGAGACAGACAGACAGACAGACAGACAGACAGACAGACAGAGAGAAAGACAGAGAGGGCGAGAGGGATTTTTTTGATGTAACGTATGTATAATATTTATCTATTCTATAGCCTACTATAAAATGTGTTTCGTTTCTCTGCTGTTGAATGTCAACACAGAGATTCTGTTCGATGTCATCAAGAACGTTGACTTCCTGTCCTGTCAACGGGATGACGTTCTGATCAGAGAAGGTGACCAAGGAGACTGGTACGTTGTTTCGTCCACTTACTCCACCCCCACCCCCATGCATCACGGCTCCCCCACCCATCCTCACCCACCCTCATCTGCCTCATGATCGCTCCTCTATTTATCACCCCTCTGGCTTTCAACGCCAAAATAAAAGTCTCTCATCTTCAAGAATTCCTACTACACCGATCCATATACTGTTCTCCGCCATCCAATCTCTCTCTCTCTCTCTCTCTCTCTCTCTCTCTCTCTCTCTCTCTCTCTCTCTTTCTGTCTCTCTCTCTCTCTCTCTCTTTCTGTCTCTCTCTGTGTCTCTCTCTCTGTCTCTCTCTCTCCCTGTATCTGTCTGTCTGTCTCTCTCTATCCATCTGTCTGTCTGTCTGTCTCTCTGCCTCCTTTCCTCCACAGTCTTATAATCACTGGACTTGGATGATGTTTCTTCATCTGGCGACCTGCGTTTAGCTTTTTAAGTGTATACCGTACTATAAATTTGGAGATATATGATTACAACGTTACGGGACTATATTATAGCTAGGCCTACGTACCTTCCCAACGCTCATCGGGGTGGGGGGGGGGACACGCCCTCATTTGGGGTTTCCCTTTGAAACTCAAGTCCTACCCCTGTCGATTTAACCCAGCGCCTTTCCCTCTCTCTCTTAACCTAACAAGTAAAACTATTCTCTGGACAAGGTCATTCTAGGAACAAACCTCTCTGATTTGACACACGCCATAACATCTCTGTCTCCCTCTCCAGTCTCCCTCCCCTTCCTGCAACCGTATCTAATTCTTCACACAGTATCCTGAACAACCCCCTGACTTGACGCAGCTCTCGTGTTTTGACTCTCTCTTAATCTGTATTATCTGCACAAGAATTACGATTGTAAATCAATTGTACGTTACATGGCATTGTATGTAAATCCATCTCTTGCTGGCGCAGTATGTACATAATTCTACGTGGATCTGTCGGCATCTATCGACTTCCGGAAGAATCGAGGATTCAGGAGGAAGAAACACCAACGACCACCCATTCCACCCACTCCACCACCACCACTTCCACGACGACCAACACCACGTCTTCCGCTGCCAGTTCCACCACCATCACGGACATCAGCGGACAAACGAATTCCAAGGAATCCGTCAGACTTCAGCTGGGGGAAAGAGTGGCTGGACTAGGTTTGTTCGTTTGAAATGTCTTATTCCATGGCTGTTTTATTGTTTCGCCATATAGGGCCTACCAGTGGCGTAGCCAGACTTAAATTCAAGAGGAGGCAACTTCACAGAATCTAGAGGGTTCTAGGGGGTATCCACCTTATTTAAAAAGTTGACGACCGGGGGGGGTAGTAACGAGTGTTTCCAAGAACAAGCGTTCCAAAATTTTCGAGGGCGGAGCTACTAAGGAGCGTTTTCCAAGGATTTTCGAGGGGGGGTAGCATAGGCGCCGACTCCACAGGGGCAACAGGGACTTTCGCCCCAGTACTCACCAAGGTTCTGGGGCGAGAGCATAGTTTCGCCCCAGTACCTTTTTGGCCATTCAAAATATAAAAAAATCAGGGACGTCATTTGGGGAGGCAGAAGGGACCTGAAAAATCAACTATATATTTATGTGTAAGTCAGTCAATTTCATGAAAAAATGATAATCTTTATTCGTCAGAGTCTAGGACAGTAGAAAATCAAAGGTTAGGTATGAATAAATCACACAGAGGAGTAACAGCCCACATTGTCTCATATTACAGACATGGGTCGAGTTTTCCTTCTATATAGTTTCTTTCTCCCACAGCTGCCAGAAGTAGGGGATTTAAGTCATCTAACGCTTTTGGACATGAACTGGGGGTTGTTCATTTCTGATATATGTATATATCATGCATGTTATCAAAAACACATGTTATCTTGGACTCACTCATCACATCAGCGGTGGAGCACACCTCATCACTTCAGGTCAGGCATACTGACAAGACAAGCGAAGCCAAGGATCTCTGGATAATACTCTGGACGAAAAGGTCAGCCCGAGGTCAAAAATTCCCCACACCGGCATACAGAGGTCTGTTGGGCAGACCTCTGCATTCATCCAACATTGCAGCAGTCATTGTTGGCTCAGGCACGTACCCCTGGATAATGGCATTTGAAGATATTAGTGTACATTATTTTGTATTCAGTTAAAAGTATGTTAAAATTGAGCTTGTTCAATTCTTTCCCCTTTCTTGGATTACTTGTGGAAGAAGATTTCTGTGTCAAGGTCACACTTAATGTTTTTCACTAGTGTTTTGTAGAACAATAGGTTAGATTTTACTGTGTAGTTTACATCCATTCTGTTGGATTATCTGGGGAAGAACTGTAGACAACTGTAGGATTATCTGATTATTGAAGAAGAGAAGAGCAGGCTCTTAAGCCAGCCCTGAGGCAGCCTTCGGTATATGAAGTGTCAACGACTTCATGTTTCTTAGCTACAGCATATGAGGACGGGTGTCCAGTTCTCTCCCTCGCCCTACCATCTTCCACCGACAATATACGGTCAGTGTGCTCATCGTAGCTGAGTTGGCCAGAGGTGCAGATGGGGAAAAAAATCTTGAACCAAATAAATTATCTGCCCTGGCAGGGATTTGAACCCCGACCATTCAATTGACAGTCCACTGAGTCCAGCACGCTAACCACTACACTGTCCAACACTTGTCTATGTTATAAATTAAATAACTGCTGGCAAAGAAGGGAATATCAGACGATAAGGGCGAAGATTGGCTGCGAGTTGAGTGGTGGCAGTACTGTTGTATTTGGTTGAATGGTGATAGTGGCATAGTTGGTTGAATGGTGACAGTTGTATTTAGTTGACTGGTGGTAGTGGTAGGCTACAGTTGGTTGAGTGGTGACAGTTGTCGCCTTACCTTATACTAACTTTACCTTGTATTACCTCGCTTACTTACCTTAACTTAATTAATCCTAATCATTATCTAGAAATTTCTTAAGCGTTTCTTACCAGATAAGCGCTGGGCAACAATTTTTCGTGCGCGCTTATACGGCAGACAAAAGGCTGGTGCAATCTGCTGGTTTTACCTCACTGTGACACGGTCCGTACACGGGGACCTTAAATGGCGCCCATTCAGTTGGGCAGCGGTGGTGAAGGATCTCACCCAGTAAATTCATTGAAAAATGAGCAGGGTCGAGGTCATAATACGGTCGCTATATAAACACGCGCATATATATATATATATATATATATATATATATATATACCTACATTTAGGCCTACCTACATTTACCTTAATTTTCCTTACTTTGGAGTTTGGATCCCACCTCAAATTCTTGCCCCAGTACCTTTTACTAAAAGTCGGCGCCTCTGGGGGTAGTAACGGGAGTTTCCCAAGGATTTTCGAGGGGGGCAGTAACGGGAATTTCCCAAGAATTTTCGAGGGGGGGGTAGTCACGGGAATTTCCCAAGGATTTTCGAGGGGGGTAGTAGTAACGGGAGTTTTTCAAGAGGAGGCAACTTGCCAAAATCCTGGTCATTTGCGTCGTTGATCAATTGAAACTCCACTATATGGAAAAACCAAGAGGAGGCAATTGCCTCCTCCTGCCTTCATGTAGCTACGCCTATGGGGCCTACAGCCTGGGTGACGTGGCCCTCAGGAGTGAGGACAGTCTATCTGTCTATATGGCTGTGTATCTGTGTGTCTGTCTATCTGTCTGTCCGTCTGTCTGTCTGTTTCCATGAATGTCTTATTGTTTCGCCCTGTACATCCTGCAGTGTAACGATGTCTCTGTAGGTGAGCCTTCTACCTTTGGAGACGTTGCTCTGATGAGTGAGGATTGCATCCGAACGGCCTCCGTCATCGTAGACGAACCCTCGGATTTCATCGTCTTCGATCGAGACCTCTACAACCGATCCGTCAAGTCCGTTCTGAAGAAGGAGTTCGAGGACAAGACGAACTTCATCGACCGTAGCCACTACTTCCGGTCGTGGCAGCCGAGGTATAGGAAGCAGCTGGCGATGGCGATGGTCAAAGAAACCGTTCCATTCAACTCAGAGCTAACGAAACAGGGAAACACCGTCGATACCATCTACTTCCTACTCGCGTAAGTCTTCGCTCCCACTCCGCTAATTTATACTCCACTGCAGAAAACCTTTGTGTTACTGCTTCGGAGGCGCTATATAAATTTCTAATTGCAGTTAAATAGTTACAGTACGTATGACACGGTTTGTGGTTGGAAGAGAGGCAGCCATCTGTGGATTAGAGAGAAAGCTCAAAGAGAAGATCAAAATAAATGTACAAGGGTTTCTACAGCGACCCTCGTATGGCTCCATCGACCTTGTTCATTTCGAAATGAATTGATCGGGTGAGATCCTTCACCACCGCTGCCCCCCGTTTGAATCGAGCCACGCCATTTATGAGATCTCCTTGAAATACATGTAAGCCATCATCTGCTGCAGGAGACGAGCCACGCACAGAAGCGCATGGGACGTATTTACACTTCTGACCAACTGCATGGTGGGACACGGTAGCCGATTGGTTATAGAGGGCTCGCCTTGTAACGCAGAGAGTACGGGTTCGATCCTCCTCCTCCTCCTCCTCCCTTGTGATGGTTGCTGTGTAGGGACCCCCTTGAGCAAGTCTTTCACTTACAATTGCTCAAACCCATCGATTGATGCTTGGTCATTAGAAAGTGGCACTTAAAATGCGTAATAACAATTATTATAATTATTATAATAATTACCCAGTTTAGGTAACCAGATAGCCTATACGCTCTGTGGTAATCTATTCCACTCTGAACGTTCATCATAATTATTATACATCGTTACTGAAATAGTTACCTGTCTTATAGCCTTCTTCTTCTTGTGGTTCTCTGCCTGTTAGGCAGGTTCAAATGTCTGACGTCGCCACTTCTCTCGTTGTTGGGCCTCTTCTTTCAGTTTCCTGTAGCCGTTTGTCATCATCCAATCCAGCATCATCTGTCTTGGTCTTCCTCTTGTCTTCCTCCCCTTCAGTTTTCCTTCGATGACCGTTCTTAGTAGTGAGTCTCCTCTCAGCGTGTGCCCGATCCATTTCCTTTGCCTGTCTCTTATTGTGCGTATAAGGACTCTTTCTTCTCCAATTATTCCCAACACTTCTTCATTTGTTATATGTTCTGTCCAGCTGATTTTTTCCATTCTTCTCCATGTCCACATTTCGAAAGCTTCCAGTCTTTTTATATCTGCTTTTCTCATTGTCCATGTCTCCGATCCATACAGCACCACGCTCCATACTAGTGTCTTTATCATTCTTATCTTTAGATTCCTGTTTAGTTTTCCTCTCAGTAATTCTCTTCTGTTTGAGAATGCCTCCTTTCCTATTGCTATCCTTCTTTTAATTTCTCTGTGGCATTTGGCATCTGTCGTAATCATACTCCCTAGGTAGCAGAATTCTTTGACTTGCTCTATCTGTTTTCCTCCAATGTGTATTCTGACTACAGTTTCCTTTCCTTTACTTATCTTCAATACCTTTGTCTTTTTGATGTTAATCTTCATCCCGTATTCGGTTGATGTTGTGTTTAGCCTATCCATCATTGCTTGCAGTCCTTTCTGGTTTCTCGCCAACATTGCCTGATCATCTGCAAACCTTAATGCCTTTATCCATTTTCCACCAACCTTTATCCCTCCTCCATCTCCTCTACTGCCTCTCTGACAAGCTCTTCTATATAGATGTTAAATAGTAATGGTGACAGTGGACATCCTTGTCTCACACCTCTTCCAACGTTTCCTGGTTCCGAGTACTCTCCATCTATTCTTATTCGCATCTTTTGTCCCATGTATAAGTTTCCTATTAATCTTCTGTCTCTCCAATCTATTCCCATCCGCCTCAATGCATGTAGTAGGTGGCCTTACCTTGGTTACCTTATAGCCTTACCTGTTCGTTACTGTCTGTTGGCAGAGGTGAAGTCAAGGTGACGGTGGATCCGTGGCAGCACAGGACACAGTATCCGAAGATTCTGACGAAAGCTGATCAGACAGAAAAGATCCGATCTCGGCCTAACAACCAAAAGCAGGAACCAAACAGGTAGGTCTCAGCCCATAGCGAAACGGGCCCAGCTTGCTTAGGTTAAGAAGAAACATCGGCTGTACAATGGATCATGTGGACATCTGAATCCGAATGAAAGAAAGCAATACAAAGTTAGGCAAGCTAATGATATAACTATAGACGTTTGCCCGTCCTAAGACGGTTGAAATGACCTTCATAACGTACCTCCACCTTCCTCCCACTCTCTCTGTCTCTTCCTCTGCCCAGGGCCGTTTTTAAGGTTCTGCGAATGTGGGTGCAAAAAGTTTCCACAGGGGCCCGTGTCGGTCGAGCGGCCGATTGTTTGCTGTTGGTTTTTTCATATTCCATTTATCCCTTAGTTATATAATCCTTAGGCCTATAATTTTATACACTAGTAATTAAGTTGCAGCCACTGACTGTTTGAGAGTAGGCTAAGTGTAGGCCTAAATAGAACACTTCAACTCTACATAACAACAATTTGTCAATAAAATCTGATAAATCTCAAATTTGTAGTTAATTCTTAAAGCTGCAGCCTTCAGCAAATGAGCAAATGTCATAGGCCAAAATATCAACAACGTCCGTTTTCATCTCTCGCAGTCACACAGTTTGGTTATATCCAGCAAACGCAGGCTAAACGGTCCAAATCCTACGTCCAACATTTTGTGACATGAAAGCTTCAACAATTTGGTCCAGTTGCAAATCGATTACACTGTATTGCTGAGTCAACGAGCTTCCGAGTTTCACTCGCCTGTCTTTTCTGCCATCCGGATTTGTTTATCATGAGTTACTCATAATTTCAGAGCTGCTAACGCATCGGAATATAATAATAATTTTCAAACTCGATATTATTCATACATAGGCTAGATGCAATAGTCAACGAGAGGCACAGCCACTTGCTAAGTTTAACGTTTTAACTTTTAAGCATTGTAAACGTCAAAAAGCCCTGGCCCCTGGGCTTTAGCCCTTTACGATGTGGTGAGGGCGACCACGATGCATGTTCGCTTGCTTTGTGCCGCTCCGGCATGATGGGCTTTGCCAGCCAGAGGGAAAAGGGAATGCTCCAGTCTGTAATGAACACATTGATCCGTCAGCGATACCTCCCAAGTGATAGCCCAACCTTTGAACAACTATGCCTTATAGCCGACACCTGCCTGTTTTCGGCGGTTCTGGAAAATCCGGGCCATGTTCTCCATGTAGGTTTCTCCCTCAATAGCCTATTCCCTTCGACCCCATCACATGACCGTGTTTTTTTTAATCATTAGCTGAACATACCATGAAGAAACTTAATTGTAATCTTGTATGGTTGGAATGTTGTGGCGGGTCAGTAAGCAAGCAAACCGTGTAAGTAAGCATTAGTAAACATAGTGAATTAAATCAATATAATCATTAGTGAGGTACACTTTCTGATTTCTCAGAAATTTTAAGTGAGACTGAGACTTGCACCCGACGTTTAGCAAAATTTAATAGCAACAAAGCTCAGCTCAGAGGCCCGCAGCGGCTCAGGGGCCCGCGGTCGGCCCTGCCTCTGCCCCTCCCCTAGATGATATCCTAGTTTTGTGTAAGCATGTCATCTGTCTGTCAGTGTCTACTGGTACACTTCACCCCCCCCCCGTCGTTGTCCCTTGTTTATGCGAAGTGGGTACTTGTCCGCCGACGCCGGACTCGCGTAACATGAATGTTCACTTCATGACAGACAGACAGACATTTCTATGCTATTATTGTATAAATTTACGCGTCTATAAAGAAACAAATAGGCCTAACGAACGAAAGACTAATTGTAGGTCCAAGGAAAGGTCATAATGATAAATCTGATAATAAATAGCTTTAAAATAAACAAATGCTGTGTTTTTCTTGCAGCTTGACGCAGAACGACCATCAGATCCGAAAAAGATGGCGTCCGAGCGCAACGGAAGGGTCGTGGGCTTCAGGTGCAGTGGGCAGAAGGACGACGTCGTTTGTGGAAGTCTGTCTGCTGGGAATTAACGAGTGCGTAGGTAAGATAATCAGTTGACCGTCGTCGCAAATATTACTTCATATTTCGCAAATTCTGTTCATGGAGTTTTTGGCCAATGATCTCGCATGCACAGCGGTACCTAATCCACGATTCTTACATCGGACACATTACATAGCCTAGGTCACTGAAAATTTACATCACTCTGCAGCACTTAGAAATTAGTTGCCATAAATGCATTATGTTAAATTAATTACCCCGGTTATTTAATTTTAAAACTGTCTGGCGCAAACTCAGCTGAGCGTGACCGTGTCTACGAGGTGACGCCATGCACCCTGTTCTGTCCTGGTTTCCATGTTGTATGAAGGGTCTGAGAGATCTTCCTCAATGACTATTGCCCAATAATTGGGCAATAGTCATTGAGGAAGATCTCTCAGACCCTTTATTACTAATTATTAGTCCTATATCAACTATACGCCATGCATGGTCTTAATTCTCCCCATCCAGTCCAGTATATGTAATTGCGACATATTACGTAAAATCAAATATTTAAAAATATAATTATTTAGATTATAATTTAGGCCTACTTCAATCCGGACACAATACAACGGCTGTATATTAAACTGAACCCGCGCGACACTGAGGTCAAAATAAAAAAGAACATTGCAGTATATAGGCCCCTGTTATTCAAACGAAGGTATTTTAATAGAAATGTATTAAACTTAGAAATACTATCAATTAAATAATTCGAAGGCTGTTCTTGTAAGCATAATACGTGTATGCTACCATAGGTGACATAGAGGTATTGATGGAGCTGACGACGTACCTTCAAACGTCGACCTGTACTCAACGAACGGAGGTTCTTATCCTTGAGACGCGTCACTTCGAGCGACTCTTCACCCGTCGCCATCCTCGTACTGTGGATCGGATGAAGGAAGACCTGATGACCCGGCTCCAGTTCCGTCTCTCTTCAGGTCCTTCTCTCCACTCCCAATCGGTCCCTCTTCTCCACCGTCTCCTCGAAAAGGTCGAAGACTACAACCGCCGGAAGATCTCTCAGACGGCTGCTCGTCAGCTGCGCAGCTGGGCGCTGTCGAACGTCAAGGAGGCGAAGGTCGTCAGCAGACCAGGGAGTGGCATGTTCGACGGGTTCGTACCACACCAGGGCGCCCTCATCGACATTCAAGGACCAGGGACTGTCTTCCACCGCATCCGTCAGAGGGAGAAGGCGCGGTTGGCCCGGATGACGAAGGGAAAGAAACTCCGTTGGCCGGGGTTTGGATCGGTGTTGACGGCGAGGAGGCTACGGTTTGGACGGTGGTTGTTGGGAGAGAGGACGGACGATGGGGAGGGAGGAGAGGGAGAGGGAGGCGGTGGAAGAGAGGGAGAGGACGGAGGAGGAGGAGCGGGAGGAGGAGGTGGAGGGGCTGGTGGTGTTGATCCTGTTCAGAAGAGTCTGGAGGAGAGGATGCAGAAGTGGCATCTGTCGAATAAGACACATGCTCTGACGATCAGAGATAAACCACTCATCGCTAAACTACATCGAACGCAAACAGAGGTCGGTCTATACTCTACACACCCACTTACTTACTTATCTATTTACTTACCTATTTAATTGCTAACTCACTTACTTACTTACTTACTCACGTAGTTACTTACTTACTTACTTACCAGATATCTCATAATTAAGAAGTTAAGGTAAGGTAACGTTGCTTTTATCGTGTGCACATACCAGGCGGTTTGCTCCCATTTAGTAAGGTATACCTTACTAAATGGGTGCAACCTTACTAAATGGGTGCAAACCGCCTGGTATGTGCACCTACAGGGTAAGGTAAGGTTAGGCAGGTTGACACTAGGTCATCGGATAACTAGGGTAGGCCTATACGGTATATGATTAGGCCAGGAGAGATTAGGCAAGGCGAGTAAGGTATAATGGTAATGAAAGGTTAAGTGAGGTAGGGTATAAAGGTGAGTTTAAGTAAGCAGAGGTAACGTTATGCTGGGTTAAAAGTGAGTGAAGCAATTATAGGAGACGCAAGGTCAAGTATGTGAATTAGAGGCTTAGCTTTGGGGCGCCATCGTTTGATGCCTTTTGTATTGGACACCGGTGGCGCCATAGAAGTTACTAATTATATGAGACAAAAGCCAGGTCATGGATCGATTAATTAAGTCCAGTTGTCACAGCAGAAGGAAAACAAGAAATTTGTTGGTCTTCTGGCATCTTCTGACAGCGTCGAGTTTCTCTATACACTGCAGAGCACCCACTGTAGGCCTATACATGCATGTAGACGGGGCTTCCTATATTACCTGTGCTATACAGTGGGGCGCGGTGGTGTAGGGGTATGTTCGGTGCCTTGCAGCGGAAGGTTTGCGGGTTCGAATCCACCTCAAGCCACTGCGTAAGGACCCTGGGCAAGTCCTTCACTCGCAATTGCTCATGTGAAACTCCGATTCAGTGTCCGCGCTGTAGACGGGAGCGCCTCTGAGTAGAAATCTTGAAGGGGCGCTATAACAAGTGACCTTAATAAATAAATAAAATAATAAATAAATAAATAAATATACGACCTGTCATAACATTACAATACAACAGAGGGCCTACATTACAGATCGTATCGTAATGGATTGTGTTACTTTCAGTCTCTGGTGCGACAGGCGGCAGGCGTCGGTTCACCAAAGTCCAAGGTCACCAGAGGTCACCAGAGGTCAACAGCTGCGCCTCAGAGAAAGACAATCAGAACGGAACAGACAAATAGAAAAACATTCCAGAAAAAGGTCATGACCTCTGATTGATGGCTGTCGTATAATAGACCTAGAATTCATTTAGGAAGAATGTCATTTCGTATCGCATGCAGTGATTATTTCGAAATTTCTACAGCAGCTTTGCTCTCCTCGAAGTCTTCCAATGAATGTATTTGAACTGCAGTAGGTTCTAAAGTGGTGCTACAAAAATGGTCAGAAGAAGAAAACGAATGAGAATGGAAAGGCGAACACGATGATGATGACGACTATGATGATGATGATAAAAAAATTAAGGTGATGATGATGATGACGATTAGGATGATGGTGGTTATGATGATGATGATGATGATGATGATGATGATATGCTGCTGCTGCTGATGATGATATGCTGCTGCTGCTACTGCTGCTGCTGCTGATGATGATGACGATGATGATGACGATGATGATGATGATGATGATTGCAGGTGAAGGATGTGAAGAAGAAAGACGTGCTTCGAGAGAAGGCGGCCGAAGACAAAGACGCCTTTGACATCATGGGATTGGCACGGTTCGAAAGCGACGTTCTACTTCGACAGAACGACTCATGGGTCAGTCACAGTTCAACCCTTCATCCTTTGCTATCCTTATTTATGCATTTATCTATTTATCTGCTTTTACAATAGTTAGATGTTTAAAGTACAATTGTTGTTTACGGTGAATTCTTACCGAGAGCGCGATGGTGTATTGGTTAACCGAGAGGTTGGCGTTCAAATCCCCGCCAGGACAGAAATCTGTTTCGAGATTTCTGCTCCACCTGCAGTGCATCAGAGATGGGTAACTAATCGATTAGATGCTAATCAATTAGCTAATCGATTAGACAAACAGCTAATTCTAATTCTAATCGATTAGCTGTCATCTGATGCTAATTCTAATTCTAATTGATTAGCAATTTTCAGCTAATTCTAATTGAAAATCGATTAGCTGATCGATTAGCTGTCTGAAAATTAAGCTAAGAACGCGTTCATTAAGAATGACTTTATTAATATTGAGTTTGAAGAATATACTTACTTACATATTTATCTGAAGGCTGTTTCAAATCTGCAATTATTTGTTCATGGTTATATGTCCATTCTGCTCATTGAACACTGAAAAATTTAGTCGTCTTCATGTTCTTCATCTACAGCATCATTGTGTTCCTGCAACCTCAGCTGCCATGGAACGCGTATTTACTTCTGCTGACTACATCGTAAACGCTAGGCGCAGTAGGCTAAGTGATGCACTGATTCAAGACATGCTAATTGCAAAATACAATAGTGAACCTGTGCAGTAACAATGTCAATAATTGCAGCATGTGCATTGACCGATGTGGTGTTGTTTGCTGGTTTGTGGACTGTTCTCACAAATAGCAGTTGTGCAGCTTTAGGTATTGTAATAGGCTACAACTTTAGGTATAGTAATAGGCTACAGCAACTTGCTGTAGTAGCTTGCTGTGCTTTGATTAAAATTTAACAAATTCATGAAGCAAATATATGTATCAGATTATCAAAATCTAATTCTAATTGCTAATCGATTAGCTGCTGCTAATTCTAATTCTAATCGATTAGCTAGAAGCTTTTGCTAATTCTAATTCTAATCGATTAGCAAATTTCAGTAGCTAATTCTAATTCTAATCGATTAGCAATTCTAGCTAATCGTACTCATCTCTGCAGTGCATCCCCTAGCCAACTCAGTTATAATGAGTACACTGACCGCACACTGTAAGTGGGAAGATGAGACAGCGCGGGAGAGGGTTGATCACCCATCCTCAGATGCTGCAGAGGGTAGGAAGAATGAAGTTGCAAACACTTCATATCCATCAAAATTAAGTTATGTAATAATAAAATTATATAACATTATAGGTCTATATATATATATAATAATAATAAAATTAATAATAATTGTATTTATTTATAAATAATGGGCTTATTTAAGAGGTTTATGGATTCGAACCCCAAATAAATAATTGCCCAACAAATTTTAAAACTGAACCCTCCCCATACTCTGCGACCATGTCCAATGGAAACCCCCAAAAGGAACAACCCTCTCCCCCACCCCGAAATTGTTTCTTGGCTACGTCCTTGATAATAATAATATTATGCCTATTCAGCATGTAAACTGAATAATTATGAATCCGTGAATGATTTGTGTGTTTTCAGGTCTAGCTGCTAAATCGAATCTGAATAATTGGGATTGGATCGGAAGAAAGAAAGAACTACGGATGATTAAACGAAATCCTAATTGCATTATAAACTATTGTGCTTAACTTCCGTTGGCTGATGAGTTGAAGCCTCGTTTGACTGCTGAAGATGACACTTCTCTTTCTTTCTCTGGGACAACAGAAAGTAAATTAAGAAAAAAGGAGACGAGGAGGAGGAGGAGGAGGAGGAAGAGGAAGAAGATGATACAGCAGTAGATGATATAGGGGAAGAGGAAGAGAAGTAAGAGGAAGATGGAAAGGAGACTATAGGAGACACTGATATTTGAAGACCAGAATTAAGATTTATAATCCTGATTTGACTGTATGCTAAAAAGTGCACCATTTAAGATTTAGTTTTGAATATTTATGCTTTTGAATGTCCTCTTCTGATTGGTCGAGGGTTTCTGGCCGATCAACCAGCGACCTCCGAGCAATCGGCTATCTACATGTAGCCTATGTAGTCTACTTTCGAAATATGCATCTGGCTTCACATAGGGAAGAAACAGCAAATTTTAATAAATATTTAAATAATAGTCCCAGGTAATTATTGATATTTATGTATTAAACTGATTTTACATATTTTTCAGGCCTAGGCTAATAAGTGAATTCTGAGGCGTTTGAACTTTGACGACATTTTACGACTCGTAAATTGCATCTTAGACAGTTAGACACTTAGACTACTTACTTACTTATCTGATGAATTAGTAGTTCAATGACCAATTAAGGTCTTTCGGAATTTCCGAGAATTTCATTCCGAGAGAATTGATATAGCGCCCCTTAGCCTAAAGGAACCTTCTCACGGTCGAATTTCTATGAAGCCCTTCAAGACAAATGGAATGGAGAAGAAAATATGAAAAGCAAAGCATCGCGTGCCATAGGCTACGTGAGATTGTGAGATTCTACGTATTGGTGAATCTATAGAAGGTGAAGTGTGTGGTAGCAAGTAATCCGAGCTGTAGGCCTACTTGACACTTTGACAGCCCATTAGTATACGTAAGTAAGTATGTACTTGAGCTCTTTTGATTAATAATGGACCAAGAAGGCGCGTAGCGAGACTTAAATTCAAGAGGAGGCAACTTCACACAATACTGGCAAAATCCTGGTCTTTGGGGTCAATAGTCAATCGGATTTCCAGTATATAAACAAGCAAGAGGAGGCAGTTGCCTCCTCGTGCCTCAATGTAGGATTATGTAGCTACGCCATGTTTGCGATCTCTGGGTCGCAACTTTCCAACTCTGGGTTATATTTTCATGACTTTCTAATAAATCTTAGGAGTTTTAATTAGTTCTTCAGTTTATAATACCTTTCAATCAAAGGTGCAAAAAACCAAGTTTTCAAAAGAAAATTTGTTTTTTGTTTTCTTGTTTTTTTGGTTTTGTGTTTTTAAGATTTTTCTATTTCGGATAATAAAACTCATATAAAATGTCATGAATGCCATTCAAATTAATCAGATGAAATTAATTAGAATAGTAGAACCATACCTATAGAACGTCATGTAACGGAAATAACAATGATAGTCTACAACAATATTGCCAAGAGAGCTGAAGATACACCAATTTTGACATTTATAATTTAGAAATTTATTTTTAAAATAAACAATTTGTGTTTTTGTGTTTTTGTTTTTTTTTAACCAAAAACAAAAAAAAACTTTTGTAGCCCTGCTTTCAATGCTAGACGAGCGCGTGACCTGCTCGGCTCGTTCCAGATCACCAACGTATTAGCTCCGAGCATGTACGGAGTATTTGTGAAATAGGCTTTGAAGGATACTGATAGAGTTCATTGACCGATTATAAAATAATGTTGGGTTATTAGGCCAACGTTTCTGCTAATATCCAAATACGCTCTCATAAACCAAATTATTATAACATAAAATGATTTACAATACACATTTAACCCTCGGGCTACCAAGGGGGGTGGTTGCCACCCCCTAGGTTTTTTTCATCTCAAACTTTTTCCGTATGGAATAAAAATTTGACCTTTTAGGTAGCTGTAGGGGGTTCATTTGCACACGTTTTGAGGTAAAATGTGAGATGATATCTCACACCGTTCAAAAGTTATACCTAATATACCCGAGGTACCAGGGGGTGGATACCACCCCCCTAGATTTTTCGACTATATCTTATCCGTCATTTAATATTAAGAGACACAAATTATACCATTCTATAGAGGGAATGTGGGGCTACATTTCCATGGTCACTGAGTTGACCTGAGACAACCGGAAGTGCTCAAAATAAATTATAATACGCGTAACATGCGTGAAAAATGGCTGAATGGAAGGACTCCCCCTTAGTTTTTTGTCTGTAACTTATTCATTTGTCTTCCTGGAAGAGAAACAAAGATACCATTCTTTAGAGGGAATGAAGGGCTTCATTTGCATACCTACATCTTTGTCTTTTGAATACCGGAAGTGATCAAAATAAATAATAATACGCGTAATCTGTGTGAAAATGGCTGAATACAGCGTTATAACGTAAACCGATATATATGTATGGATATATATGTATGGATGTACATTTATACTATATAAACATGTGTAGGGATGATTTTGTGTATATTTTATACATAGATTAGTTTCAAAACACACATAATCTTATATTTGTTTATCCAAAAAGTACAAAATGTACGCAATAATATACAATATTGCTAATTAATGGGTCCCGTTGTTAAAAGTGATGTAATTTCGAGGTGCATTCACATAATGTACAACTAAATATACCATTCTGTGCAGAAATGAATGCTGAATCCAATGCTATATTACAAGTTATGATATGTAAAACCAAACACGAAATCCAGGGGGTGGTAACCACCCCCCTTGGTAGTCCGTGTTACAAAAAAAGCTTGGTAGCCCTAGGGTTAAGCAAGAAACAAGAAATAATGTAAGTGAGTGAATAATGAAATACCGTAATAATAATTATTAAGACCTGCAGCGTGAACGACGTCTGAACGTTAAATTAAGGCAAATGACGCAAATCTCTGATTGAAATCCATAAGCATAAGAAATCCACAGTATGTTCATTTTGCATGCATTAATTATTAAAATAATAATTTTGGCATTAACTACTTTACGCTTAGCATCATAGGCCTATCTTCAAATAAGGCCAGATCGAGCTGCTGTTGCATAGCGATTCGTTTTTCCGTTATCAATTTTCTGTCGGCTTTCCTTGTTGCTACAATTAGCTTCCGGTTGTTTGAGTAGAACCAGTTCAATCAATTAAATTACACTTTAATGGGGGGGGTCCGGTGGCGCGTTGGATAAAATCTGGCGAAGAGTGCGAGAGGTACCGAGTTCGAGCCCCGTTAGGGCGGATTTGCTTTGTAGGCTGCTATTAGCGCCGTTGTATTACAAGCTGTCTGTTCTGTTAGTAGTTAACTAGTTAAGATTGTTTCAATTGCATAACATGTAAATGTACAGCGCAGTGCGTTTGTCAGGCGCTAAATTAAAGAAAAGATATTATTATTATTATTAAGATGTCAACAAACGATGGTTGGCTTCTACTTACTGATTTCATCGTGACTGTGTACTTTCTACCTGTCACCAGATGGCGTCAGCTGAGACGACGCTCTTACCCAGAATTCCGTTGGCGGCGGCGGCGCATGCGCACAGCCTGAGCCAGCTCTGAAAATGGCTTCGTCGAGTAATCCGTTAGAGGAGATTTTGAATTCGGACGTCGCTGACAGTCCCTTCAGTGCCTTGGTCAGACCGATCGACGCCCCGATCACTTCCCCTGCAGGTAGAGACTCGAATACGAACGTTTTACAGACTGCGGATCGGTCTAATCACCTGTACGGGCCCTCCTCATCCTCTTCGGAGCCCCCTCTGTCCGTCGCTACCCTCATCGCTCGTAGTAATAACAGTAGTAGCAATGGAAACGAACATCATTCTACCCTACTACAGTCATCCGGGACCATACTACAAAATCACACGCCGCTGTCCGTCATACAGACGACGACGACGAAAGGCTTTAACAACGGGGCCTCGTCGACCCCTCAGCAGCTTACATCTTTTGCGGTTCCACAGTCCGTTACAAGCCTTGCTGCTCGTGGCAATCTTAGTAACATGCAGACTAAAACAGAAACCAGCAGAAACTCGCCCGTTGTTTTGGCCCAGTCGCCCTCCGATCAGTTCTCGGCTGTTAAAGGCTTTGCAGGGGGGCATCAGGTCGTCGTGACTGTAGCGAATCCTGCTGCAGCAAGTGTAGCACAATCGTTAACAAACTATCTAAATACCGCAAAGTTTAACAATCCAACAGTTACGCTTTCAAACGTTGCATCAACAGGATTATCGAGTGTCGGTTCAGATTCGAAACTTAATTTGTCTACGGAACACAAGCCGCTCGTTGTTACGAACGTTGGTAGTAATTTGGTGGTTCAGCCTCACGGAACGACGGGTCAGGTGCAGGTATTATCACAGCTTCAGCCGTCGCAGCATGTCCTCTCGAATGTCGTTTCGATGGCACAGGTAAAAACTGAAAACGTGACTTCGGCAGCAACGTCTAACTTGAAACAGTTTACTATGTCAGGACAGCAGAATCTTACGACGGGGCAGCAGCAGAACGTCGCCATGATACAGTCGTCTCTTTCGCAGGGAGGAATCGGCTTTCCCTCTCAGCACGTTCAGATAGTCAACATGCCGGCGCAGAACATCCAGCGCGGCTCTGCGACGGGACCGGTTTCAAACTTGAGGACGTTGGCGCCTCGCATCGCTGTCAACCAACCGACAGCGGTGAGGCTGCCAACGCAACAGCAGAATCTGCAGACGATCAGGCCGCAAGGTGTTATGGTGGGTGCTGCTTCGTTTCATTTCTATCACTTGCTTTCGGTTTTAGTTATTTATTTTTGCTGCGAATAAATGTGTGGAACAACGTCAAGAGGAAGACATGGCAATTTCTGCCGAGACTTTTTATGTTGTTGTTTTCACCAAGCTTATACTCGCTCATCTGTTGTGGGAGTTGCTGGTAATGCAGTTGAGAGTCATATCCTCGTTGGTCAACCCACCATTTATCCAGCCGAGCCTAATGCCAACTTGGCTCAACCAGTGAAACAAGGAGATGTGGGCAGTCGAGCATCTTGTCCCAACTTGGATTAGCATTGTGGTAGATTGGTGATGTGCGTTTCTTTGGCCGTTGTGTGTGCGGTTCATCTTCCAGTGCTGCACGTGTGTCATTGGCTTTTTGTTCTGAGGAAAGCCATGTAATACATTTATATGTTGTTGTGCTGTTTGCCTACTGTTGTCATATATTCAGGGTGTGGTCACTGCAAATCCAGGACAATTGCCTCACTCTGTCTGCCCTTATTTCAGGTTTCTAACTTATATTAGCTGATACATATTTCACAATTCACATATTTAGATACATACATTCATGCATGCATACACAAATAAATGCACATGCATAGAGATGACAAGGGATGTCAATATCATAACGTTGAATATTAGCTACCTTTCTCCTAGATGTGAACTTCAAATTCCTTGTGTGCTTTGTGCAAGTGTGAGTGATTGGTTGAGAGGTCTTGTCTTCGTTGAGGTGTGGGTACTGTGTATGCATTACTATAATTATAATTAATCTAGTTGTTGTTAGATTGTTTGTAATGTGCCTGAAATCTTACAGAAACATAAATATGTTGTGTATATATGTAGGTATCTGAGGATTTTGATAGCACTTCAGATCCCTTTCAAAACACTTGTTATTAGCCCCTTTGTGAGTGTGGTGTTGGAACATGTGCCAATCCTTGATGCTTGATGCCATCAATTGTTTCCTATTGTAACTGTATTGTATTCGTAGTGTAAATGATAACCATGCATTTGAAGTTGTTCAGATGCTTTTGATGTGCAGCACAGAGAGCCTCATCCCATATTTACTGATTACATATTTACATATTGTCCAGGCAGCCAGTGGGGCATGGTGGCTGAATGGATAGAGCGCTAGACCTGTGATGCAGAGGGTTTGGGTTTGAGCCTCCACTCGGATGGTCACTGTTTAAAGTCCTTCATCAAATCCTTCACTCATAATTGGTCAACGCCATTGATGTTCTGTGATATGGTCATGTGTGCACTTCTGAACTTTGAAAGGAGGGCAATATACAGGTGTATTTATTGTATTATTGTTAAATGTAGCATAAAATTATATACAAAAAGTGCCAGCGGGTTAAGCAAGTCTGGTGTTAGAAAGATAGTTAATAGTATTTGCTGTTTTACTGGATATGAGTGCAAAACAACGCATTGCATTATTTCTCATCCATATGTATGTAATTTCTTTGGCATTTCTCTTGGTCTGTCTGATCTTAAGATGCACTTGTTTGATTTGACTGACCAGCTGACTGTGCTCACCATGGGTGTTAGTGGCACCTTGGATAATCTGGGGTTTTGTTTTTCATTGTGCCTGCAGCCTTAGTGGTCACAGGTTCTTACTGAACAGGATCTTCTCAAATAACAGATTTGTAATTGTACATGAAATGTTGAGACATCTTTATAAAGCTATTTTTTGGCAGCCATATCAGGAAGGTCATGAGGTCACATTATAACAAGGCCAAAGATAAATTTAATTTTGGGTCAATTATAAACAGGTCTGTTATTTATTGAGTATTGTGTTGTAAAGATAACAGTATAATTTACGTATGTATGTATGTACAAGATATACTTCAAAAAGGTGTTAATTCATCAGATAATGATTCTTGATTTACGATCTTACTGGAAGCGACTGTTGACTGATACCTTGTGCTTTATGATCATGGTGCTATAGAAGTCATTGGAATGGATTTGATGTAATGGCACCAGCATGGCATGCACTGTTGCCTTGAGTGCCAAGTCATTTAAAGTATTCTTTAAATTCCGTTTGTTTCTTGTTGCTTATTTCTTTCTATATGATTTGCTTTGACATCTCTGCAAATGATGCTGCTAGCACGTGTTTCCACTGTTGGTGACAGTTAATGATTTTACCCTGGTTACAGTTAATGGTGTTAATTCATTAAGTCATTCATTCATGGCATTTATTTAGTGCCCTTCAAGTTGTTTACCATTTGGATGTGCTCTCAGTCCAGCCACGCTAAAAAAGAAGAGTTTACAGGTGTTGATGGATGGTACGTGTAGTATATAGCTCTGGCCTGAATGAAAAGTTTGAGACTTTTATAGGGTTATCTTCATGATGCACAAGACATCGAGACTGTGGCCAGGCATCTAATGTGAAAACTTGTATAGAGCTAATTTCCGGATGACTAAGACATCAATGAAATGGTCACTGCTAAGCTAAACCACTTGCCAAAATCGTAATCCACTCTGCTGAACCAGTCAAGAACTGTGAGACCATAAGACAGAAGGACCTACAAGGCCATTGCAAGGCTGCTCAGGGTAGATGGGGTCCATAGTGTAGTGGTAACATCAGTGGCGTGAAGAGCAGTAGGAAGTGGGATCGCTTCCCGAACCCTCCCAAAGGTACACTCAGCCTATCATTCGCGAGATGGCGCGTTCGTAAAAAAGAGATGTAGAACGTGATGGGCGCCTTGCATGTCTGCCATATACAGTTAAATTCGACTCCTGTAATAACTTGTGATCATCCATTCATACTGATTTGTAATCATCCTGCATTGTGTCAGTTTGAATTTAAACAAAGACAAAAAAATTAAAAAATCTACGGATTGGTATGGCCATCGTTGCCATCTCTGTGCCTCAGTCGAAGGATCATTCAGCCTGGTCGTGGCGTCTGTTGGCTCTCCATCTTGGTCATGTCTCTGTTATGTGGTGCAGTGTAGTGTAAAAGTAAGTAAGTAAGGATATTCTTTATTGAACCAATTGCATATCCGCACTTTGGTGGTGTACATACATTTATACAGAGTATAACATTCTTATTATAAACGATCTGCGTGAGAGATTGTCCGCTTGGGGAATAAAACGGTCATGTAATCTCGGGCGCAGGGTGTAGGGAGCGGCTTTTTGGGGGGGGAGTAGCCCATGGAGTACATGCCCCGGGTTTCCTAGGACCGCAGTGGGCAGAACATCCATGTAATTGTAACAGAAGATTTGTTGAGCATGCTTCGATAGTCCCTGAGAAGCACTGCTACTGAAATGCACTGGTTAAGGATACTTCAGAGTTATTATGAAATCTGAGCGCCTCAACGGCTGGTCAAGACATTCTCCAGTTATAGGATACACTGTCTGTATGAATGTATTAGTAGTTTTAGTTTAACGACACTATGATAACAAAGATCATTAGCGTCACCCTCCTCTTCATTCTGGCTAGGAACTGGCACTGCCAGAGTACAAGCAACACTTGGTAGAGTTTTTTATGCATGTATGGGCTTTTGTAGATCATATTCGAAGAAGCTCTAAAAATCTGTGTAAACATGGCTCTGTGGATTTGGTCTGTGATCTTTGTTTAGTTCATTTCACATGTATTTCTCATCTGCTTGCGAGCATAATGGTCAGAAGAAGAAGTTGGGCAGTCCCTTAAGCTAGGTCCTACACTTCATTTTCTTAGCCTCAGCATATGAGGATGTGTGACCAGTCCTCTCCCTCGCCATCTCATCTTCCTACCGACTACGATCAGTGTACTCATCATAGCCATATTGGCTAGGGGGTCCCAGTGGAACAGAAACCTCAAAACAAATTTCTGCCATGGTGGGGATTTGAACCCTCAACCTCTGAGTTTACAGTCCAGCAAACTAACCACTGGACTATTGCACACCCCATGGTAAGAACTGTGAATGAGATTCTTATGGCAGCAAACTGTTGTGTTCCTGTTTTGATTTCAGTGTGAACTGGGTCACTGTTCTTGTGCACCTGTGTGAACTCAATCTGACAGTCAGTTAATTCCTTGTAGGCAATAATTTGCTAAGAAAGGCTCAGAGTGACAGTTTCATTCTCAGGCCAGAAAGAGAGCAGTGCATTAATCTCCAGCTAATAACCCGGATGGGGTGTCTTAACCAGCATCTGCTCTGATGACATGCCTCCTGTTTGTCTTGCATTCGTCTTTGATACTTTGTGACTGGCCGTGCGGTCATTACTAAATGGCATCAGATCTGTTAAAGGAATCTCCTGTTGACAGATATTCAGTTCCAGCAAATATTGCACTCGAGAAACGGACACTTTGACTTGCGCTATTCCTCGTTTGAAGCTCTTGGTTGTTTGCGGGGTCTGATTCGAGGCTTTGGAATTTGGTCGGTGGCTCTGTGCTTTCCCTGAGCTTTTTTAAGTCATTTGGGTCAAGATGTACGATCATCTGCTTCAACTTGCTTACCTATATGAGCGTGACTTCTGGTTTCCGTGACCATTGGATTTTGACGGAACTGCCCAACGAGTGAACACTGTCACTGATGTTATATACTTCTCAGCTGTGTTTCTTAGATGTCTGTACACCAAAGTGCGATTAGCAATTGTTTAATTAAGAGGACAATGGAAATCATTTAGTCGTACACTTCGCCGCCAAATGGCTGGCGTCAGGAACTGATGATGACAATTGAGTAAAGAATATAGTTACTTACTTACTTTCACCTTCATCTGCGTCTGTCTGTCTGTCTGTTTGTCTGTCTCTCTCTATGCCTGTCTACTTTTATATGTGTAGTTTGAATTAGGGATGTTAAACGATAATCGGAAATCCGATTATCGGTTTCGAAAACAATTATCGGTTTTAATTATTGACAAAACGATAATCGAATTCTGCCTCTATATATAAAACAGATTCTTCCACAGCCAATGAGGTAATAGTAGAACCCCACAGCGACGTATTATTGCCTCGTATATATAAACGGATTCTTCCACAGCCAACGAGGTAATAGTAGAACCCCCACAGCGACGTATTATTGCCTCATATGTAAAGGGAGTCTTCCTCAACCAACGAGGTAATAGAACCCGGTTAGTGTATGTACGTTACGGTACGTAGCGATTATCGGTTTTCAGTCACTTGCATTATATGATTATATATTAAATTTTCTATGAAGGCCAATGAAAAACGATAATCGGTTTAAAATCGGATTTCTAAAACCGATAATCGGTGTGCCAAAAAACCGATATTAACAACCCTAGTTTGAATTCTTGATTTGTCAGATAATATGCTATGGATGTGAAGGGGTGTTGAAGTAATTGTGGGCAGTAAAAGTAGAGCATGAAACAGATCTGAGAAGTTTTTTTGAAAAGCGGCAAATTGACGTTTTTTAATATTTTACAAAGCCAGTTATTGGTAACTTGTAATTAGTAATTGTTTTGTTTGCACAGATATTAGTAACTGATAATTAGTAATTGGTATGTTTGCTCCGAGTTGGTATTCAGCTTTGATTGTGAAAGACTACATTTGGGTCAATATCTGTCAGTCAACAGTAATTGACCTGATTTTAGTTTTTTGTAGTTTGTCATGATTGGCATTGTGAACAAACGTTTTGCATATATAATGAGCACAGGTGTTCCTAAGGTTTATATATATATATAATGTGTATCGGCCAATGTGTTAGGCGGCCAATGCGAATATATATATAGGTCTTAGTTGCGCGGTCAGCTAGGGGGCGCTTGGCCTTAAGTAAACATTGGCTTAGACTAGATAGTTACTCGACACCTGTTAATTGGCGCAAAAAGTTGAAACTTGCTGACGCAGTCTTTTTGAAGAGTACAGTTGTTTTAATGCAGAAGTTACAGTTGAGTTGTGTTGATGAAGAACTTTGGTATTGAAATGTTGAGTTTAAACAACTGTGTTTGAAATAAGAAGAAACATTCAAAAGAACGGTGTCTATTTAATTCTAACAAAAACGTTGATCGTAGAAAACGTTGATCGATTATATGTAGAGGTAAGGAAAGTGCTTGAGATAGGTCACTAAGGAGAAAGAAGAAGAGTTGGTGACAGGCATTTATCTTGTCATTTGTGCAAGGTTTTTGAGTATCCTTTACAGTTAAGAGTCTTGAGAGTTGAGGTGTCTGAACGGCTGATGCGTCAGCTCTTAACCTCTGTGACCTGGGTTCAAATCCCTTGATGTGAGATTACATGGTTCTTGTTGTCAGACTGTGGACCTTGGTAGACCAGGATCTTTGATCGAGATACCTCCTTCATTCACACACAGACAGATGATGAGACATAGATAGGTGACTTTAATTGTTGTTTGCACTCATGCCTCCAAAACCAAGCAGTGTGATTAAGTTTCGGCATAAACTGGGATGTTAATGACAAGAACAGAACCTGTGGGTCCAGTGTCCAAGACATAGAGATCCTTCCATTGCTGGCTCAATGACATTTCCCCAAGGGATGAGCGCCACTTCTGCATTCCGCTAGATCTTTTCTTTACTAGAATTTGAGAGCTGTGTACATTGTTACTTTTTCAGGCTTCACCGATTTCTTTTGGCTCCAACGTTCTTCCGGGCAACCTGGTTCTTGTGAAGAACGAACGAGGGCAGATGATGGTGTTTCAGAACACGCAACAGGTCGCCAACGCTTCAAACAGTCAGGTCCTCCAGTCGACAAACGCCAGAGTAAGACAGGATCAGTTCAACGCTCTCTCATTCCTTTTCACTTCCTCAATATCATTGTTTAATATGAAAGGTAAAAAATGTCAACATGGAGAAATCTGTCTCAAAGGAGTGATACAGAAATTGCAGAAGCGCTTGATATAACGGATTTATTGTTCTATAACTATTTATTACTATGTATTATTATAATTTTTAAAAATTTCATTGTTATTATTATTGTGTGCTATCTGATTTAGGATTTAAAATGGTTGTTAAGCGAATTTTTTTAGTTGTTTATGTACAGTGCGGTTCAGTTGACACGCGATTAGTTTATGCATGAATTCGCCTAGTATGCTCTTGCACCCCAGCTACCGATATTGTCTACTTAAGACGTGTTTTTGTTGGTTATGTTTGCACTGATGACTTTTGTGGGGGTTGTAATTAGATTAAAGGCATGGGCATGGGTTTGTTTTAACCTTAGCCGTTGATTTTGTTTGCAGCCTACGATTGCTACTGGTCAGATAGGCCTTGTCCCATCTGGTCAGACTGGCCAGGGACTAATAGCGGTCAGCAGCGGTCAGTTCATTCGCCAGCCGATGACCGGTTCGATTCAGATCCCGTCGTCCGGCCAGCACGGTATTCTTCAGATGCAGTCGGTGTCGTCGATGGCAACCGTTGCCAAGCAGCAGACGTCGACTCCGCATTCGGCGGTCTTGTCCACTCCGTCCATCGTATCGCGGCTCGTCCAACCGAACAGCTTCGCTCAAGTCACAGGTTAGTACGCGGCTGGCGTCTTTGCACTCGCTTTTACATCTACAGACTTTGTAACTGTAATTGCAAACTTATATAGCACCACTTCAAGACTCATCAGATGCGCTCACGGCAAAGGTAGCACGTAAACATGACCGCAGAAGTCTCCCAAGTTGTGCTGATGACTGTGGAAGGGTGAAGGGCCAAGAGGGGGCACATGGTCGCATGGTGTTCCACGTACTGCCACTTTGTTCAAGGACTAAACTGGTGCAATTTTACTTCAATGCAAAACTTATTTATGGGTATCAGTAAGGTAACATTTATCTGATTTTATCAGATATTTTCTCAATTGGTTCGGTGACTCATAATTGGTTTCTGTCATCTTTGCTCTGTTTCCAGTAACTCATCCGACGTCATCATCATCGTCTGTTGCTTCTGCTGCTGGAAGTTCTGCATCCGCAACCGTTGGCATGGCGACGAGTCCTAACATAAAGGATGTGCAGGAGAACGTGCGCAAGTGCAAGAACTTCTTATCAACGCTGATTAAGCTGGCGTCAAATCAGCCGGAGGAGACTGTCAGTAATGTCAGGAACCTCATTCAAGGCCTTATCGTAAGTGTCCCTCTCGTCTGGTTATTCGTCGGAAGCCATTGACATTGCTTTTCATCCTATTGTTCTTGTTACTCATTGGAAGCCATTGTTGATATGCATCCTATTGTTCTTGTTACTTATGGGAATCCAGTGTATTCACTATTCACTCTGGTGTTCAGAGTTTGAAACTTAGTGCTTCCTTACTAACTGCTTATAGCATGTAGGATCAGTGCAGTTTTTAGTTTTCATTCTACTAGGTTTGCCAAAGGCAAAGCAAGCCAACTGGACTAAAAAATCGATAAAGAACGAAGAAAATGTTCACAAATGGCTGGAACAAATCAAGATTTTTATGGTTTTTGTTTTCTTATGGTTTTATTACTGATCTTGACATATGCAAATGTCAGTTGTGACCTAAGGACTTGAAGATTTAACAGTTAAAGTTCTGCATTTAGGACAGCAAATAACAGTCGACAAATTTCCTGCACATATTGCACTGAGATAAAAATGTTGAATTCTGTTTGAACGTGGGATGTTGAGAGTGGACCAGAATTTCTGCCTTCTCATTCAGCCTAAATTTCAAAACACATTGTTTTGGTAACAGATATTAAATGGTAATTGGTTGGACTGTGTTTCAGGATGGAAATGTCGAACCGGAGGATTTCACTAACCAGTTGCAGAAGGAGCTCAAGTCCTCTCCGCAACCATACCTTGTTCCATTTCTACGGGTAGGTTGGTTCATGTTACACCGGACACTCTTCCTAATGCTGTCTTTGGGCACCATGTCAAGGACTGTCTTGTAATGAGATTGTGTTACAATGAAGTCATTTTCTTAGGATCTGAATTTGAGATCCATGTGTTCGATCACCTTATATTAGAATTTATTGTAAGAATGCTCCAGTGTATGACAGAGGTTCTGATGTAATGGATTTGGGCACAAAAACTGAAACTTTAATTCAACTTTAGAGGGTGACTGGTTGAAAATGATACTGCAGAAGAACCCTAGTTCCAGCAGTCATACTAAAAACTCATTAACACCTTGCTGAGGCTAGGGAGCTATATAAAGAACTGAGTTGTGTTATGAGGACGGCATTTTCTAAAGCATGACAAATTTGTGATCCAACTAATAATGAGTAGTAACAATATTAAACAGTAAAAATCATTCTTGTTTATTCTATAAGAATAGCAATTTCGTAATATTTAAAATAGTAATATAAATGATATTTAG
The DNA here is from genome assembly GCA_020284085.1 of Aporrectodea caliginosa. NCBI lineage: Eukaryota > Metazoa > Annelida > Clitellata > Crassiclitellata > Lumbricidae > Aporrectodea > Aporrectodea caliginosa. The sequence continues at coordinate 398,678 of JACEVL010000506.1, forward strand.
AATGAACTTGGCAATTGTTCAGACTATGTAATACAAATTTTAAAAATTATTTCCTAGAAAGCCTTTCCAGATGCTGGAAATGCTCTAACAGCGATGTTTTGCTTTTGTGTTTCCGTTGGTTAAACTAACGTTAAAAACGTTGAATTCTTTGTTGCAGAAGAGCCTTCCGTTTCTACGGCAGTCGCTTTACTACCACAAGATGACGATCGACGGCATCCGGGCTCCACCGGCGTCCGTAGCAAACCTCGGGGTGGCTCTGTTGCCGGTCAATACATCAACCCCGGTCTTCAGCGTCGCCACGGCCCCAACCATCACGAGGCCAAGGCCGGCCTTACCAACCGCGGTAACGGTTAGTGCCAGTTTCTGCTGTTTTCATGAACTGGTCGTTTGAGTGGAAGTTTTTTAGGGTAAGGGTAATATCTACCCACCCTGTGCAGGGAGTTTTCACTAGAAGTCATTGCTATATTATTTTTTTACCCAAGGCAGTTATATAAATCTAGATCCGGTTGACAATGCTTATCACTGCTGCGTCTAGCGACATATGGTGTCTGTTCAGAACTAAATGTTTCTCTGTTTTATTGCTACCTATTCGTAATACTTTTATCTTAGTATCATTGTTTGTAACTGTTGCTATTTATTGCTATTGTCGCTTAGCATTGCTTTGTACTGCTATGTATAGACTGCCTTTTTATCATTCCTATGTAGATGGCCTCAGACATACATACATACACTCACACATACTTGTACACATACATTGTTCTTGAGCATATCAAGGTTACAAGGTGTTTGTCATTGTTTGACACTGTAGAACAAGCCATCGGTGCCTACTCAGGTCCAGCAGCTGACCACTCAGCAGCAGCAGCAGCAACATCACCAGCAGCAGCAGCAGCAGATCGCCCGGTTAGCTCTCATCCAACAGCACCAGCAGAATGCAACCAATGCTCGCATGTCTGGCGCCAAACCAGTCTACCAAGGCGTCTCTGACCAGACGAAGACCCTCCTCACGCGACCTGCCTTGATGACCCTGCCTACCCCTTCCGGTACGATCGCGCCCCCCATGGGCGCCCTCATGTCCGCCACAAACGCTACGAGCAACGGACTTATCGGACAGTTGGCCGCCGCATCCGCTCTGCACAAGGGCGAGAAACGCAAGTACGACGCAATGCGGTAAGTCGATTGCCCACAGCGGCCGATCCCTTTCGTCTGTACCTGCGTATGTTTAGAAATGTTTATATAGCACTGTCTGAGATAGATGAAAGATGGCTGTTGAATGCATTCAAAGAGATATGCAGAACAATGTTTCTTGAGCTGTTTATTGACATACGTAAATAGGTGTGTACATGTGTGTATAAATACATGCGTGGCATGTGCATACATTCATAGTTTCATACAACCATACGTGTGTTTGAATAATTACTCGTTGCCTAACATACATACGTGCTGAATGTATGCGCGCATGCACTATTTGCATGTATTCGTACGTGCTTTCACACAAAGATACATGTATCTGAATAATTATACAATGCATTTGAAGAGCCTCTCATAGGTGACTCATGTATGCATACATTAATGGTGCTATGCGGTTCTTTGTCAGCTCTAGTGGTTTGCACGGTGGACTCATCAACCGAGAGGTTGGGCATTCAAATCCTCTTTAGGACAGAAATTTGTTTCAAGATTTCGGTTCCATCTGCACCCCTTGCCAGCTTGGCTATACCAAGTAGGCTGATTGTACGCTGTTGGTGGAAAGATCAGACGGTGAGGGAGAGGACTGGCCACCCTATGGGCCGAGGCTAAAAAATGAAGTCGCTAACACTTCTTATCCATGGCTGCCTCTTGGGGCTGGCTTAAGCAACTGCTCTAAATGAAGTTTCAGAGATTATAACCTGAGATTTCCTTATTTTTGCAGAGGCTGTTTTCAAGAGAGTGAATGAAAGAAGCTTTTAATTTTGTGTTTTAATGTTGATGACAGAGATGACGATGACATCAATGACGTTGCGACGATGGGTGGTGTCAATCTGACGGAGGAGAGTCGCAACATCCTCGCCACAAACTCTGAGCTCGTCTCCGGTCAACTACGGTCGTGCAAGGATGAGAAGTTCCTCGACACGCAGCTTCTTACGCAGCGTATCAACGGCATCGGTTGGTCGCAACTTCTTTGCTTCTGTCATTCGTCTGTTTAGTTGTGTCTGTCATTGTCAGGACTGATGTTGTTTACTGTAACGCGTTCTTTGTTGTCATGGGTTTTCTTTGTTTTAGATTTTTGTTTTCTTTGCTTGGTGTTTATCATGGTCATGGTTTGGGTTTACATGGCTGACCTCTTGCTAGCAACACTAGTCGATGCATTGTTACGTGCTTAACATGACAGATTGACCGCTATTATTATAGTGATGATGTAGAGATACATATCGTGTTTAATACTACTGATGATGATATTGCTTGTCTTTTGATTTTGTGTCGGCAGCAAAGAAACGTGGCTTAGAAGGTGGTGCTTCAGGAGACGTGGCTAGCTTAGTTTCACATGCTGCACAAGAATACCTGAGAACGCTGATGGAGGAGCTGGCGATCGCCGCCTCCCATCGCCTCGAAAACTTTAAAGTGAGTGCAGCTGAGCATCAGATGTGAATCTGTTTTCCTCATCGTAAGATTTCTATGTTGTAAGTTTAATTAGAAGTCACTTCAAGAGAAACTGATAAAAGAAATTGTAATTAGAAATTCGTGTAGCACCACCAGGTAATTGCCACATATAGCAGACAACGGTTATCTCACCGTCCTGGTCTATCAGAAGTGCTGTACACTTGGATGATATCAACTGATTGGAATAAGTTCATCTTAATTAAGTTTGCTTGAATATGTATGTATGTATCTGGAGACTTTAAGAACCTTATGAAGGAACCAAATACAACAGTTTGTAAGATTTTGGAAGCCTCTTCCAACAGAAACCATTAGTTAGTTAGACATTTAATGTCACATCTTTTTGATGTTTCACAATTGCGCTGCTTCCAGGATATGTTCAAAATGTTGTAGAAACTGAATGTGTTTGGTGTCTTGTTGACAGAATGATTCACGGTACGAAGTGTCAAACGACACAAAAACCCAGTTGAAGTTCCTCGAGGAACTCGGCTCCTTAGAGAGGAGGCGGCACGAAGAGGCAGAACGAGCTATCCTCTTGCGCGCCGCTAAGGTTAGTCATCCGTTTCGTGCATTTAAGAATTTTATCATTATTTTCATTTCAGAAATCAGTTAGTGTTACTACTAGTGTGATTTAACATGAAGGATAAAATCGAGAGGAAATGGGCAGACCGTACTATCGCAAGGGAAAGAGCCGATCTATCTGGTTAATCTCCTCTGTTGTATGGCTACTCAAAGATGCCGTGCAATTGCATTAAACCATCGTATTGTGGTTTGTGATCTCGCTCCCTAAGATAGCTTTCAAGGGAGCTGCTAGAGTATTCAGATTGCATTCTTCAGACTACTGTTGGAATGACAACAAGCCTACTAGAATCACTTTATTATTATTATTTATAATGCATGCTAGGTCAATTGTGAATCAAGCATTTCTTCAAAGTTGCTAAACAGCAACTGTTTCAGAGGTGCTTGAATCCGTACTCTCCATGTTAGAAGTCGGGTGCTCCAACATATAAGCTGCCCTGCCTCACAGATACAGTGCAAACCATCTCAATCATAGGATTTTCTGTATCTTCCTGATCCTATTTGTGTGTGTTAAAATCCTTTGTGATGTCTGACAGATATTTGTTTGAATTTCTTGTTAAAGGTAAATTGAGAGTGATGTTTCTTTTAGAAATTGTTTGATTGCAGTAGTTTGTAATTAGAACGTTTATGTTTTTGCTTTCTCAGAGTCGAGCGAAAGTCGAAGATCCAGAACACGCGAAACTAAAAGACAAAGCGAAATTGGTCAGTATGAAAGTGATTCATGACGATCTAAACTGCTCTTCAGTACTCCACTTTGGTGACCTTGCACGAATTTGACAAGATACTGCATCTGCCCTATTCTCTTGTCTTGATCAGATATTTGTTTTATGGTGCTCATTTATGTATTTAACTGAAAAGCGCTGAAAGGAGATAATTCGTCAAATGTTGAAGGACTGTTGGCTAATTATTAGGTTTGTCATTGGTTAAAAGTTTTTCTACATAATTTCACTTATTTTAATTGCTGAGTGGTTGATTAAAGCAGGTTAGTCCTTGGATCAGCAGTTTAATGATTGCCTCAGCTCTTCTATTTAACCCTTTAACGACAAGCTGCCTATGGTTTCCCATACATTTTAGTACACGCTCATCGTTAAAGGGTTAATTGTGGCTGTCGCTTTAGCACTTGGCTCAATACTCAGTGGTTTAAACACTTAGCCCATCAGTTTAGCACTTGGCTTGATTGTAGTGCGGTGGGACAGATTTCTAATTTGCAATTGACTGGTTCTTGACTTAATAGTTAAGCACTTGGCTCGGTGTGTGTGGCTCGGTATCTGAATAAATAAGTGAATGGAAAGATTTGACTTTGCAACAGATGCAACAGGCCGAGATGGATGAACTGCGACATCAGGAGGCGAATAGGACGGCGCTTGCGGCCATCGGATCACGGAAACTTCGTGCAGCTCAGGTCGGTCTCGACTCCTTTTGCCTGACTAAATATCACCTGCCTCTAGACAGGACTGCTTTAGAGCAGGGTGAAGTGACTGACAGAGTTTGGCCTTAATGCAGGATGGTTTAATAAAGGGTCCTTAGATCAGCTTTTGCTTTAAAGGGGTTTGGTTTTAACCGTTTGGTTTAACACTTTAAAGATGTCTTGCATTAGTTGTTTTAGTATACTCATGTCGTTAAAGTGCCTATCCGCATCTCAATTCACATTTCTCTGTGAGATTGTGCACAGTTTAGCATGTCGTAACAATAAAAATAATTGTATTCATGCTGATGGCGACATTTTAGCTAATATCAAGAAGAAGTAAGAAGAGTTTGCTTCCTGCAAATGTCAGGCTTTTATTATTCATGGTACTGCGTTGAAACGTCACTCGCAACATTTCTTTCTGTATCTAACTTGACTCTTTAGTATCTTAATGTAGAGTGCCTTCTAATCTGGCATCAGTGGTATGTTATTATTATTATTATTAGGAAATGTTAAGATGGACACAAAATCGCAGATAAATGTGAATATGAGGCAGAGCTGGTTAACTGCGTGGTGATATTGTGGTTAGTTTTCCAGTGACTGAAAACCTGTGAGAAATTAGAGAGTTACGAGGTGTTTCTTTAAGGAGGAATTTGAGCTTTGGAGATGGGTTGGTTAGGCGTAAAAACTGCACTTTATTGTTATTGGTATTAGCAGAGCGAATTGCTTTCTAAGATATGGCTGTGTCTTCTACGGAGACTTCATAATCATCATCTCATCAGCAATCTGTTTATTTCACCCCACTCTTTTGATGATAGTCTGTAACATGACTTTGGTTTTCTTTGTTCAATGTTGACTCATACAGGGTTCAAGTAGTTCGACCGACCCAGGAACCTCTGGTAGCAAAACCATTGTAAGTACGACTAACTGCGATTTTTGTTGTTGTTGACGTCATTAGTGTTGTGCTTTTCAACCCGACACTGACATTAAGGTAAACATAAGAAGAGGAGGAGAAGAGCAGTCCTTTAGCCAGATGTGAGATGCAGCCATGGGTGTGAAGTGTTGGCAATTTCATTTTCGTGGCTTTGGCGTATGAGGGCAGATGGCCAGTCCTCTCCCTTGCCATCTCATCTTCCCTTTGATGGTGTATGGTCGGTGTACTCATAGCTAGGGGACGCAGGCAGAACCAAAATGTAGACAGATTTCAGCTTCGTTGGGTAATCAGTAGACCATCATGCACCAAGTAGGTGTTTAACTGGCTCTAAGCTGAAATAGATGACTTTTTAAAATTTCTTTTGCACCGCTATCTAATAACAAAGTGTCAGTCCTTGGTGCTGAGAACTTCTCTGATACATATTGGATTTCTACCTGGATTCTTCCCCAATCAATGATTATGATTTTTCTGATTGCTTAGATTGTCTTCGTCATATTATGATGATGTTTCTTTAGAACTCATTGGATTAGACAAGCAGAACTGAGCAATTTCTGCTGCTTTTCTCATTTTTGCAGATATTGTAAGTTTTTGTTTTTTGTCAATGCTTGACTGCATTACCTGGCTAAGCGTTGATGTTCTGCATTGCAGGTACCAGCGAGGCCGCGCATTCGTCGAGTCAACCTCAGGGATTTCTTGTTCGTCTTGGAACAGCGGAAGGACATGCGACGGTCGCTCATGCTCTACAAAGCATTCCTCAAGTGAACAACTGTGACATCGTCGTTGTCGTCATGAGTCGGTTCGTCCATCTCGACCGAGTGATCGTGCGGTCGAGTCGTCGTCGTCATTGCCGTGGTTGCTATTCCATTCATTGACAGAATCAGAGCAGCCGAAAGTCTGTCGAAGCTGAGCTTAGGAAAACGGAAAATGTTTCAATAATGTTGTAAATTTTATTACACGGCAACAATGACTGCTAAGAAGAAGAAGAAGAGACTGGTTGAAAAGACCGGAGGAAAACGCACACTTTGTCTTTGTTGTATATTTGTGATAAGAGCGGGCTTATCGGGACAGCGCTTGTCCGACTGGCCCTCTGGTGGTCGTCGGCGGAAGGCACGAGTGGCCAACGGACAGTTGATCTGTTTCCTTGCCACCCACGGAATAAGAGACTGTCGTCGGTCGGTTGATGTGGCCAGGATCTGTGGATGTACGGGTGTTGGAGCTGCATGGGGGGGGGATGGGGTGATGGGCGTTTATGGTCAGCGGGAGAGTTTTGGTCAGTTATCGGTCAACTGGAGATGTTTGTGATTAGAAAGAAGGACAACTGGCAGGGGGGGCTGGAGGGTGTGCTTAATGTTCATGTATGACACTACCGGTATTTTATTTGTACAAGAGGCATTCAGGTATTGGTTATAGAGACACAATGAAGTCTGATTAACTGTCAGGACGTCTTGATTAATTGGTTTATTGCTGCGACAATAGGTTACAGACAGAGAGCACGAGAGGAAGGGTTCGTGATGTAAATTTGGAGGGTGCAGGAGACTGGGTCATGTGGACAGTGCTAACTGGTGGTTGGTTGCATTACAGTGGTATCATCTCCTAATTGATTGGTTTTAAATCTAAAAACAACAGTTGCTATAGTTGTACTCTAGGACCAAGGGCTTTAAATCTAGCATTTCATTTCTAGTTGTACTCGGGGGCCAGGATGTGTGCCTTGGCCCAGTTTCCTGCACTCTTGATGAGTAAGCTATCTTTTCTATATGTTTATTTTATCTCTGGCTGCGACGGTTCAAGCTGCCTGGTAAATGGACTGTAATGAGTGATTAATAGCGTATCGTAGCAAGCTAAGAAACCCACCTCGTACGTGTACGTCGTGTCTCGTCGCTGCTTAGCAACGTGTATCGATAGAAGTTGACTGAACATATTAAACTCTTTGATTTAAAAGGATTTGTATTTGCATGCTTAGTTTCCATTCCATGGTTTTATTGGGATCCAGAATTGACGGAAGCGTTTGCATGGCACTGGCAAAATTGCTCTCTCAAAAGTTTGCAGATATATTTATAATTTTGGGTGGATTGATATAGGGTACGCGTTGGAGACACACATATCAAATATCGTTGTATGTGGATATTAAAGTTATGGTAAAAGTACTTGTCAGGAATACGAGAACTTCTCTCTAAAGCTTTCTTTGAAACCATACTGAGGACCACCTTATGATGAGGTTGTCTTTAATAAATGCGGCTGTTTTTCTAAAGTTGAACTGAATTTGGGATCTGCATATCCAAATGTTTTATGTCAGAATTTGTGTCATAAGGAGACGTGGTGTTATAAAGAGGGTCTGGTGTATTTGCATTTGATTTCATCAACGTAACTCTTCTTCTCCTCCTTCTACTTGTGTCTTGTGTGAACTGGCTTTCTGGGAAGATCCATGCCAGAGAAAAGGCTGTTTGTGTTGATAAAACGTTCTGACAAATTGTTTGATATTTTTGGCAATAATGGCTTGCTTGTTTAATATTACACGGACCTGTACAGTGTTATTTTGAGTCGAATTGCTATTTTTTTATTGGTTTTTATTTGTTCTTGCATAGGTGAAAATCCTTGTTGGGGTGTTCCCTGAGCTGTTATTTGGATTGGGGAACAGTTTGCTCGGAACTTCTGTTTAATTGGTTTGGTTACAGCTTGCTATGTCCCATTGTGCATGGCAGTTTACTCGTATTCCTAACAGTGGAAACACCTGGAAAAGCCCAGACCACCTCAGTAATCAACCTGTGTTGGGTTTGAGATGGTTGTGTTGAGTTTGGATGGAGGAGAAGACTTCATTCTCATAATGTGCATTCTGTGCATGGGGTGTGCAATAGACCAAATCCGGGTTAAAGTTATGTTTATACGGTTGAAATCAACTCAGTCCAATATGTTCAGAACCTGTGAAACTTAGGTATTTTTTCGCTGCGAAATTTTATACATAGATTAAAGCTGTGGGTATCCTGTTGTTACAGATCGTGGATTCTCAGATTCGGTTGGCTGATTTTTTCCAGATCGCAAGTTTTGTGGATAAATGTGTAAATTATTATCAACGGTATTTCATTTGCAATATTATTGGATGTGCATCTTGTAGGTATTCTTTGAGTTGTTGATACGTTATTATTTACACTCGGCAGCTGAGAACAAGACTGACTGTCTGCTCTTTTTTGTCTTGGTGTAAAGTCGTAGCACGTTGTACGGTGTTGATGGTTACCTGCCCAGTTGTCCATTTCTCCCACAGTGTTTTTGCTCTTCAGCTGAAAGATTTGTAAAGACTTGCCATACTCACCTCGCCAACCTTACATGACCCCCCCCCCCCCCCATGCCAACTGTTCCTTGGTCTGAATGCAAGCAAGTTAAGCTCCCACTACTTCCTGTAGTAGATTAGCCATTGAGGATCTGCCAGTGGATGAATCGTCTGAGTGGATGTCGGCCCCCAATGCATCACAGGATTTATTGTTTAGGTCACAGCGTACGCCAGTTTAAGATTCAACTGCTTGACGACAGATCCCAGTGTCTGGGTTGAATGGCCTGGCCTCAGGGTAGTTGGACAATGGAGTCCACTGAAGAGGCTCAGACCTGCAGTCGTTAGGGTGCAGCAGGACAAGCGCACTACTCATAGATTGCCAGTTCATTGTAAATGTTGTTAGGCTTCATTTCAAACGGATGTTCGGGAGAACTGTTGGTTTGTTTTCTTTGCATGTCTAAGTCGTCGACTGGTTTGTTGTTTGACATACAGAATGGCAGCGTTCGTCTCCTTTTCTGAGCCTTCTATGGGTCTTGTGTGTTTGCATTGGGTCTTCTTTATCTGAGCCTACTATGGGCTGGCAACCAAGGGTTAAGCTGAACCTGCTTTGGTTGTGGATGTCCCATGGACAAAACCATGATCAGCGAGAAGGTTTAACGTCAGTCAGAAGCGGGTTGCTGGCGTGACAGTCGCAAGATTGCCATGGAAGGGTGACTTTCATCCACTCATCACTCACTTTAACTCCTCTTCCCAAATTGTAGACATTGAACCCAAACGATCTCACCATCACGCTTCCTGTATTCTTTGTGCACTTGTAAAATATCTGCTTATAAACACGTTTCTGTGTGTAACTTAGCCGGATAAATAAATGTGCATACATACGAACATATATATCTTCATTATTTTGGATGAAATGTTTCTGGTAGGATTTGAGTTTCGATTTATGCGTAGAAATGTCGGATTCCTAGAGGTGTACTTGAAACGAACTTCTGTAGAAACGAGATGCCATCATAGATGCCGATCTCTGGCGCAGACGATCGTCAAAACATTTCGTGCAAGACTCTGACTTTAGCGTTATTGTTCTGACGTCGTGAGCGAGCGAGCGTAGCACCGTGCATGTGTCGTTTATGCGACAGTCTGTCATTGTACTGGTTGATTGCTTTGTTTTTCAGCATCCTTGGTTGTCTGTGTGCAAAGACTGTTCATTGATGCATTGGCTATGTTTAATTCAGTTTCATATGCAACTAATATATCGATGTCTATATTATATGATGAGTCTGTCTACGATTTGTATTATGTCTGGCGGTGGTGACGCACGGACGGCCGGTCTGGGTCGTCTGGAGCGTTGTGTGTACAGAGAACTGTGTGTGTATGGATGGATGGGTGTTGCCACGACCGATGATGGCTTCAGAATAAAATCATCATTCTACTTGAATTACTGTTTATCTCCTCACCAAGCAAGGGCTGGCGGCAGAAGATCTCCAAATCTAAAACCTAAGCCTATCAATATGCGATACTTTCTATTCATTATTCAAATAAAACGTAAATTGTGTGGAAGACGATGCATGTTGTCGATTATTGTAACCAAGAATGCGTGTAGATGTTAGGTCTCGGATCCAGTGGGATCCGGGTGAATCTAACCACTGGGGTGAGGGAGGGTGTGTTCATTCTTGAACACTGGTGAGTGATAGCCTTTAACAGTAGTTCAGTGATGCATGAACTCTTTTGTTAAATTCTTTTGCCGATATGCCATAGTTTGGTGGTCATTTTGTGGTTACGGCATTTGACCTGTCTTAGGCTGGGTCTGATTCATTTCTGCTGGTGACCCATAGAGGTCATAACATTTGGCCCGTTTCTGCATGGGTCATGACATAACCTGTTTTGGAAATGTGGTATTTGATCATCTTGCTCCTGGGTTCATTGTGCAGTTGTCATGTCATGATGACGTGTGATGTGGTTACTCTCAGGTAGTAATTGGCAGGTCTATTGATTATAATAACGACAAATTATATGGTGCCGTAACGCGGCCATACTGCTACAAGGGCACCTGAAGGTTCAAGCTAAGCAAGACGACCTTTAGCAGTAACCAAGTGTAGCCCATTGCCAGCCACAGTAAGTGGGAAGCTGTATTTGCACCCAGTCGTACTAGACTGAGCTATTCAGCCACGTTCGTTGCGCCCAGAGCTGGACTACACTGAGCAACTCTGTTAATGTCTGCTCAGTATCCTTACCTTGATAGTTCCATTCTGGACAGTGCTCTGGCATTTTGTGGTCCTTAACGAAATACTCAAACACGTCTCTGAATATCGCGGTTGACACAGTTATCTGGTGAACAAAGCAAGTTACATTATGTTGGCTATGCATCTGGGCTTTTATGGACCATGGGAAGGGCACAATAGGCCTATAAGTCCAATGAATGAATGAATTCAAAGCACTGTATGTATGTATGTATGTATGTATAAGCACTTGTTATAGCGCCTCTTCAAGATTTCTACTCGGAGGCGCTCCTGATTACAGCGCGGACTGTCACTAAATCGGAGTTTCACGCTGAAGCGCATGAGCAATTGCGAGTGAAGGACTTGCCCAGGGTCCCTACGCGGCGGCTTGAGGTGGATTCGAACCCGCAACCCTCCGGCTGCAAGGCACCGAACATACCCCTACTCCACCGCGCCCCACTGTGAAGATGGCTGTCTAGGGATATAAACAGGGATATATTCCACTGTGTGGAATGATCTAGAATAGAAGCATTTCACCACAAAGTGTGAGTTGTGATTTCATGTGTAACATGTGCCCAACACAGCATTCAATGATGTGACCTTCGTTCAAGGAATGGTTTCTCAGAGATTGAATTTTCGCCCATCAAGGTCCAAGCGCCTTTATTTTTTTATTTGATTTGGGAAAGTAAATCTATGAGGCACTTTGGGCCAATTCTTATATCTTGCCTCGTCAGACAAGAATTTCTTTTGCACAATTTAGGTTTCTCCAAGTGGGTTTGTTTTAAGGTTCTGAGCTACGAAGAAAAGTTGAAATGGTGTGGGCCAACAGCAATGGAGGCTAACAACAATGGAAAGCAGGAAGAGCTGGTTACAATGTTATCACAAAGAATTAAGGACGCACAGCAGTATGGTGAAAGGTCTCTAAGAAAATCAGCAAGAACATTCAGAAAGAAATTCTTCCGCACAAGAGGAGTGGATTTTGTGGGATACTCTGAATGATGGCTTCTATAACAGCTTTCGATAGAAAGCCAGAAGTATTGGCCATTGAGCAGTCCCGGTTCTATAACTCTGTCACCGATTAAAATGTAATTCGCGTTTAGTTTGTGTGGTTACAGTTTCAATTCATAGATTTTCTAAGTCACTAAGACTGTAATGCAACTAAACATTTATAGCGCCATTCGTACGCGACTCTCAAAGGCGGGGGATGGGTGTATTAATAAACGTGGAGTAAGTCGTTATATATAAGAGGTCGTTGTAGTAAGTTTATAAATTAAATAGTCGGACTTGGCGAGTAATAAGCGTTTTAAATGAATAAATCGGTCTCCGCAAAGCTGCCAACACTTGTGGCGCCTCCAGCGATTGATGTGTACATAACGAATCTGAACAGGGAACCAGACGATGAATAAGATTAATGTCGTCGTCTGGATGGATGGATGGAATAGAGATAGGATTTGCTTCTAATTAAGCCAATTAAGTTATCTCAAATCTATAAAAAGATCTGTACGGATATAATGTTGCGCTTATTCCGTTCTGCAAAACGGTAAGATGGAAATCGATTCTGTACCATTTCTTTGATGCATTTAGTGTGATTTTGATCAGGATCTGTTTGCTAACGGCCGCGCAGTGTCTGCAGGACCGACCGGTCTAAAAAATTAGACCATTAGGCAGCCCCTCCCCCCACAGGGCCTTTTGCAATATTACTACGTTATATTGTGACCAAAATGTTTAGGTTACGATATCAATGGTATTGTGGCGTTGGCTATTCTGTTAATTACCCTCAGGTTTATTTTGCAACTATATTTTCATTTTGAGTCGATCAGAATAATTTCAGTCTCGGTAACACTATGAATGCGTGGCAGTGCAAATAAGAAAGTAAACTAATGGCAAAAACTTAGCGCTTCAAAAGCTCCACTTAAAACCACGTAGTGGTAAATTCCAAAGTCACAAGCTCCACAGATTACTGAGATTAGTAAGCATAACCTCAAATTACTAAAGTCGTCAGAAATTTTAACGGTTATAACAGTGCTATGTTTGTAGAGTAAAATCCCTTGGAATGAGTAAAATTAGTATGTATGTATTAGCAGATATGCAAACGCTGGAATTCATAAACTCCGAACAGCCACGAGGCAGGATATATCCAACATATGTCTTCGTAATAACTTATTACATTATGGTCTGGGTTCATAATAGTTGTCACTTTCCATCTCATTCCTTATAATTTATTGCCAAAACTAATAGATATAGGTATAGTTCTTCTGTATTGTAAAAGACAAGCTACATTCAGTATGTGTTCTCTGTATGAACTTAATTATACAGTAATATGATACAAACATTGTAATTGTAAATGTAATTAAGACAATTTATATAGCATCGTCAGTATATATATATATATATATACTATATATAATGAATGCTATATAAATTTTAAAAATATATATATATATATATATATATAGCATTTTAGAAAGTGGTGGATATGCTGTAGGAAGAATCAAGGCCAGATGGTGGCAAAACTTTTAAACAAACAAATTGAAAGTCAAAACTTTCCTGCATAAATTATAGGGTTGGCAAAATAACTTGGCCTGGGGCAGTAGATTGTTAAGTCCGCCTCTTTTAAAGTCAGCCTCTGTGCCAGTTGTACAAGCTCATCCCTCCATCCCTCCAGGGGTGGGTTTATGAGTACCAAGACAACTGTGGAGTTTGAAAAGGGTGTTATGTTGTTTGGGTGCAGTGGGCGTGTTTGTGCTTCCATTGAAAGATACTTAAAGCCCAATGAATAGACTTACCAGGACTGGTTTCTACTGAGGGCAGAGGTCGTGCATGAAAACAAGTACTTTGTTCTTGCCTCTACCTGTCATATCTTCAGGTTATGTGTTTGTGTGTGTGTGTGTGTGTGTGTGTGTGTGTGTGTGTGTGTGTGTGTGTGTGTGTGTGTGTGTGTGTGTGTGTGTGTGTGTGTGTGTGTGTTTGTGTGTGTGTGTATGAGTGTTTCTGTGACCGTCGTTATGTACCATTAATAAGAATAAATATTAAATAATAAAATAAATATATGAACTATAAATATGCATTGTGCCTGAATGGTTTTTTTATGGGATTTGCAGAATATAGCAGATATGTTGTTTTATGGTTGACTGGACAAATCAACCAAGTGCAACCAGGGTGCAGCTGTTGACACAATCACCTGTAGCCCAGAAAGTAGCCTTCTGTTTAAAGGGCACTTAATTAATTGACTTTTCTACAGAATCTAATTTAGATGAAAGGGTCATTGTTTGTGGCTTCTTAGTTAGATTCTTCTATAGTTAGTCATCCTTGCCTGAACCTACTTGAACTGTTTTGATGTGTTTATGACTGCAGCGTAACCGAGTGCTTGTGTTCTTAGATGAACGTTTCAAGTTCCCTTCGGTTTTTAATTGCACTCGAATCTGAATTCACCTGAAGTTTGCTACAATTAGAATCGCTCTACCTACACGGATCTCAGTGCTGAAGTACTCGAACTGATTCCATCCCCACCCATGAACTCCTATATTTCTATGCACATCTATAGAATGGTCCATGCTCCACCCCTTCATTCAACAGACCCAGACCATCACAGAGTGACAATTCACACCCTGACCCTACTTAGGGAGCTGTGTGACTGAAAGGGCAGCCCCCCCTCCCGCATTCAACTGCCGTTACCCCGAGATGTAGCCAAACTCCGCCACTGCTATTTTCCTGTGGTGCCAGTCCAAAGCCTGGATGAAGGGGGATGGACTCCACTCGTATTTTTATGAACCAGCCTCATTAAACAGTAACTATAGCCGAGGTCCGAGAGGCAATATTTCGTATTACGCGTGAGCCACCGGAATTTGTTAACTGCTTACCTACGTAACTTACAGCTTAAATGAGCACACAGACCATACACTGTCGATGGGAAGATGAGACGGCGAGGGAGAGGACTGGCCACCCGACTCATATGCCGAGGCTAAGAGAAATGAAGACGCCAACACTTCATACCCATGGCTGCCTCAGGGATAGAGCCTGAAGGGACTGCTCTTCTTCTTCCTACATGTATACCTCCTACCTACTTACGTCTGTCTGTCTCCCTCTGTCTGCCTTTCTGTCTATGTACGAATGTTAATGGGGTGTAAATGTTGCCGCTTAATTATCGCCCCACCCCTCCGATATTACATTACATTACTTTACAGTGCCAGTTGGGGAGGAAGCGGTGGTAGAGGGCTGCAAGAGGCGCGTAGAATATACGTCTTGTGCAAACGGCAACGCTACAGAGGGCTTGATGATGATGATGATGATGATGATGATGATGATGATGATGATGATGATGATGATGATGATGATGATGATGATGATGATGACATGTCCGTGTTAGTCATAGGTCGTTGTTTCAGCAGCAGCATATGGTCTGAGATGATTGTATTGTCTTTGATGGTTGATTATCATACGGTTGCTATGGCGATGAATGACCCTCTACCTGTCGGTCCCGGCGCAATACAAGGACCACCTGAGCACTTCTTCTTTTTCGCGTCAGTGGCTCTCCTTCGGTACGCTCAGGTAATAGATCCCTTCCGCGGTTGGAGGGAGGGAGGCACAGAGGAGACGGGAGCAAGAGAGGGACGGAGGGAGCGAGGGACGGAGGGAGAAACGGAGTCACGAAGGGCGAGGGGAGAGATGGAGGGACGGAACGTATTTAGGTAATTAGTACGGAAGCTGCGTAACGGCAGTTTGATGTGCGGAGTGTGGGTTGGGGTATATGGACACAGGACATATAATGGCTGTTAGATGAGGTCCTTAAGAGGTGGTGTTAATGGAATGGCAGGGGCTAATGGAGGGAGGACTATAATATAGAAGAATCTAATTAAGACCTACTCCTCCTCTTTGACTTTATATTGTGGCAAGTTAACCCCAGAGGGCGGGTTCTTATAAACTCTCATTTTGCCAATAGTGGTTTTCCTAGTTGTTTTGCTTATAATGTATCTACAATTCTACATCTACGTATGTATCTGTGTGTATGCTTGTGTGTATGCTTGTATATGTATATAATAGGGTTATGCTACATAGTTCTAGATTATACAAGTCCGCGTGTGGTTGGGTGAGGTCCATGGGGTCAAAATGTCAAACAGCTCAGGCAGAAACACAAAAACAACCACAGTTTTTGACTTGGTCGTAATTTGCATTGCTATGCATTTATTGGCCCCCTGGGGACTGAGTTCGTTCAGAGTCTCTCTAAAGGCGCTAGATAAATGGAAATAGATCTCAGACTTCTGGTCTCTTGGCCGATCGAATTTCGATCAGATTTTAATAGATTACGATTTTTTACTATGGTTCACTTGGATCGATAATGGATCGATATATAAGTAATTAGATTAGAAGTCAGATTAGAACTCATTGAATGTCTTCCATTATAGTACTAACCAGCATACCTCGGTACTAGCCAAGTACATGTGTACTCGGAGGTATACTATATCTTGAATGCACAGAGTACGCTGTATGACATCTATAGGTGTAATATTTGGGGTTACGTCAGTACCCGTGACTCCCACTACCTTACCGCTCACCTTTATACACCAACAAACAACGCCCATTAAGTTTAGTATGTGCTTGGCATTGTCCAAATATCTTTTCATGCTTTTAGTAAACAACATATTGATTATGCATGCGTATAGAGGAGGCAGAGCTACTGCTTACTTTTTGAACCGAAGTGTATGTCCCTCAGTGTGTATTACCCCCTCTCCCTCCCTCCATTAGTATGCCTGTGTCCTGTTTCATTTGACTGAGCGATGCAGACACGTATTTTGAACCTGCGTGAAATCCATTTGTTCATAATGAGTAAGATAGAGATTGTGTGATGCTTAATTGAGAGGCCCTTATAACAGGCGATGTTAATTGTAACATACGTACATATGTACTCTTAGTAGCCATACCTAGCAAATTGTCTGTGGCTGTTTGTCTGTCTTTTTGCCTATGTCTGTATGTCTTGTGTCGCTTTGTGTGTCTGACTTTCTAGTATTCTTCTCTGACGTTCTGGTATTGACCCGACAACGGTTTGGTTTTGTTACGTTTTCGGGGTGATGTTTTATGCATTAGATACCGGGGCTATAGAAGTTGTTTTACTATTATTATTATTAGCTATTTTTATTGTTAAGTATTACTGGTTTCCGCGGGATACATATAATGGCTGCAAGAGCTCCAGCTGAATAAACTGGGATTGCGACACCGCCCAAAGACGGTAGCGGAGAAATCCCTTCCCCCCCTCGCAGACGATTTTGTGTATTTTCTGTTAGATGTCCCTGAGTCGTAACAAAGGTGATTAGCGTCACCAGACTAATAGTAGCGCGTGAATAGTGCGTGCGAACTGCCTCCTCTAACAGATAATTATTCGTTGGGAGGATCAGCTGCGTCATTTGTCCCATTTGGTTGGTCGGTCAGGTTATAAGTGCAGAGCAGCAATGATTCCTGCGTCGTCGGCTGAGGAGTCGCCCTGGTTTTCAAGGCTGCAGGACGAGATATGAGTTGTATATTATGCCAGCAGCAGCGCTTGTGCCGCTCAAACACACATTCATCTGGACTTCTAGAAAATGGATGTGGATGCAAACACTTGCACTGCCTACAATGGCATCGCATGGAGATGAGGCAGAAATGAAAATCAGAGAAGGAAAAGAAGGAGAAAGAAGAGTGGGAGGAGAGTAGAAGAAGGTGTTGGAGGACTAGAAGAGGAGGAAGGAGGAGAAGAAGAGGAGGAAGAGATTGAAGGAGTTAGGAAACGAAATTCTAAGAGCAATTGCTTGAGGTGTATAGTCTGAGAGGCGGCAATGCATGGTTGGTTATGAACTATTAGCAACACTTCATTTCTTGGCATGCGAGGGTGTGTCACCAGTTTTCCCCTCACAGGTTGGTCTTACACCTACAGTGTAAAGTCGGCGTACTCGTTTCACAGTTGAGTTCATTAGGGGGCGTTAATGAAACAGAAATGCTGATATATTCTGTCTTGAAGGAGATTTTATCCCCAACCTCTGTATTGATTGTTCAACGTGCTAACCACTAGGGTATTGAGCACCACCCTAGGCGTGGTTAACAAAGTATAAATGTTGCTGCATGCAAACTACTTTCAAATGCAAGACGGCTACTGTAAATCCATAATTGTCAGCAGTCATAAAAATTTGCAAAATTTAATTGGAAAAATCGCTTTTGCTCCAGAAAGTTTGTGTTTTGAAGAAGTTGAGAACTTGTAATATGAAAGTACTTAAAGTAAATCCTACGCAAGTGTTTTTAATTTTACTGGTAATATACTAGTAAATGCACTTAAATTTAAACACTGAAGCTTGTTTGAACTCATTTTATCACTCATGCATTGACTAGAAATAAAGACATTATATTAAATTGTCTTATTGGAAAATTTTGGCGACCAGAAAAGTTTGCGATTTTTAGCCACTCGTGAAATTTTTAAATCAACGGCGCACAGATATTTTGGATATACATAACGCGTAGTGGGCAGCTAAATGAACTGTCTCGATAGTTACATAGGTCTCGCAAAGTCTCGCATACATGCACGCATTCGGACAGTGGAACCGTTTTTGACCCTACCTGTCAGAAGTTCCTGTTCAATTGCCACTGTTTGGCAGTCCGCACTGATGAGCATTGTAGGCCTTCGTAGGCAGCGACTGTATCGTCACAAGTACGCGTGCACTGGGACGGTGCCCTCGTTCTGGTGCGCGACTGTACAACGCCTGGCTGCAGTGTTTGACTTGTAGGCCTGGCTGCAGGCGTCCGTCCGTCCGTCCGTTCGTGCTCATGCTATGTAGGTTGTCTGAGTCGGTGGCAGTAACGTCGTTCACTGCACATGCAGCTGTTGAATAAGACAACGTGACAACGGTTTGGATCATTGTTGATGCTACCTACATCTCTATCTACGGATAATTATTGTCTAGAAAACTCTCGATTGTTTCGGAGGAACCGATAGAACTGACAGAAGACAGATTGTTTTATTCTTACAGTAGACGGATCGGTTTTTCTGCCGTGAGTGTTGAGACTTTGCGATTTCTATTTCTCTTCTGTCTTACATCATTTGTTTCTTTGATCGTGAGTTTGATAGCAGGTATGTGGTTCTCGGACTATATTGTATTTTGTCCAGTTAATGTAATGCTGTTATGGGTCTGATGGTATTTTTCTTTTTACCATTTCTTTCGTGATGCGAAAGCTAGTCTAGTGGTTCGTGTTCTGGACTGTTAACCAAGAAGTTGGGGGTTCAAATCCCCGCCAAGGCAAGTATAAGTTTAATCTGAGCACTTAAACTCGTCAGAGGCACTCCTACCCTGATAAAAAACACAGTTGAATTAAATGGTTTCCAGCTCCGCAGAGAAAGGGGTCAGGTAAGACAGAGAAAGAAACTCATGCTGTTTACAGTTGCTAGGCAACGTATTCCAGGAAGGAGGATAGACCGGAGTGCAGGAAATGGAGTGTAACGAGACAGGAGCACTTAGAAGAAGAGCAGTCCATTAAGCTAGCACGAGAGAGCAGTGGGTATAGGGAAATGTTAGTGCCTTCATTTTCTTAGCCTCGGCATATGGGGATGGATGGCCAGTCCTCTCCCTCACCTTCTCGTATTCCCACGAACAGTGCTTGGCCAGTGTACTCCGTGTTAGCTAGGGGGTGCAAGTGGAGTAGAAATTTCTGAACAAACTTGTGCTCTGACGGAGTTGTGAACCCCTGCCTCTAGGTTGACAGACCCGCTCGCTTACCACTAGAATGCCACGCACTCAAAATCCCTGGGATAAGTTGAAGAGCTGCTTCCTACAAGCACTTACTAATTGGCATTAAGATCTCCTACTCAATGTGTTGTGCATTGGCCACCAGTGCAGTTCCTCCCACAGACATCCGCATATGAACCCAACGTCTGCATACGCGGCCGGGTTAGCATGTAGGACTGTCAGTCCAAAGGTCAGGGTGTTCAACTCCCTCTTATTTAAGTGTTTCTGTTCCACTGGTGCTCCCTATATGGTTATCTGAATGCAGCTGTCAATTGAGTACATGATAGATGGCGCTACAGATGACGTCATTACCCAATTTCTCATGTAGGAGTTCCTCTTAAGTTCCTCTGAAGTGTTGTTGTCACCCTCTTCTCTTGACTTGAGTGTTTTTCTCTGGTGCAGTTCTCAGCTACTTCTGTGATTATCTGGGCCAAAGGGTGACATAGGATGGAGTTCAATGCCCTCTCCTCCTATCTTCTCCAGTAACACGTAAAATGAGGAGCAGGAGGAGGAGGAGCAGGGACCCAGTTGGCAAGGGTTGCAGATGACTTTGGTCCTGTCAACTCAGTCTGTCTGTCTCTGTCTGGGCCTCGGCCGTGGAGACTTTAATAACAGAGTCTACACCGTAAAGATGCAGAGGTACAAACTGCAGAGGCATCAGTATATTGTATACTGATGTTATTATGCAGTTTGTACTTAATTTACTTGAACTATCTCTAGAATTTCTTAATCCCTCAATACGTTGTGCGATTAAGCCTCAGCATGTTGATTCCTCATCTCAGCATGAAGTGTCAGTATGTTGCTGTTACCTTATATGCAATGAAGCTTCAACACACGAGAAGAACTACTGGGGAAGGACAGTCCCCGAGAGGCAGTCATGGATATGAAGTCTTTGCGACTTCATTTTCTTAGCCTCGGCATATGAGGGTGGATGGCCAGTCCTCTCCCCACCGGCTGATCTTCCCACTGACAGTGTACAGTCAGTGTACTCATTGTAGCTGAGTTGGCTATGGGACACAGGTGGAGCAGAACTCTCTAAATAAATGTCTGCTTGTGGGGATTACAGATCTACAGTAAAGCCTCAGTACAATATTGTAACTCATATTGTCTCTCGTAGTTGACTTAAGGGACTACTCTTCTGCTATATTACAGACTTGTTCTATATTGCGGACTTAATGATGTGGTTGACCTTACTCGAACAATGCCTCAATGGGACCACCTTAATATTTTAGTCATTTTAGAGTACTCGAGAATCTGGAATTCCAGTTGCGACTGGCTTTCGGATTGGATCTATCTCTGGCTGAATACAAGAGATCTAGTCTGACAGCCCGTGCAGCTCTTCAACGCTCAATGCAGCATTGTTAGACCGGTCGTAGTGACGGGCCTGACCGCTTCACGGCGCCACCTTAATGGGAATTACATTACTCTTTGTTAGTTTACATTACTCTGCAACACGGTGGTTTATTGGTAATACGCTGGGTCGAAGATGCTCACTTAACTATGCTCACTTAACTCATTTCAGTTTGAACACTCACTCATTTCTGTTGTAATGCTAACTCATATAAGTTTTAATGCTCACACATTAAAGTCTTAATGCTAACTCATTTTGGTCTTAATCATGATTCTATTTGGTCTTAATGCTCATTCATTGTTTTCTTGGTGCTAATTTCTGGGTCACAGCTTGCTACTGCTTTCTTATCTGAATGTTGTCGACTTTGCAACAATTGTCTGATAGTCACTGAGAATCGTCGGCCTTGAGCTTCATTTAGACACCAATTGACCTACTTGATTGATTAAGCGCTCGATTCACCCACTTGATCAGCCATTCGATTTAACCAATTGACCAGTCGCTCCATTTACGCTGTAATCTGTCTTTCCTGTGGTTAATCAAGTGGTTCAATAATTGATCTGTGGCCAGCATATGATTCATCTGAAACCGATTACAGGAAGTAACATCGTCGCCGCCACTGCCTGTACTTTGGTAGTGCCAGTCCCAAGCCTGGATGAAGGAGGAGGGCAATGCTGATCATCTTTGTTTTGACATAACGTCGTTAAAGAGCAACTAACCACAAAACAGAAACTGGGATTTCAATTCGGTTGAGTTCTGAAGTGCTAACGTCCAAACTAGCTTAGGGATTATTATATTATTATTATTATTATTATTATTATTATTTTGCTTTAGTATTAGCTCTCTGAATCTTTCTATTCTTGCCTCAAAACTGTCCTTTTCAGCCGTGCTCGGGTCGGTAGCGCTCCTGAGTAGTAACCTTGAAAGGCGCTATATAAATCATTGTAATGAATGTATGATGTGATGATGATTTCTTTACAGGAGATTCTGTCGATAATTCCGCCCTATCAGAATCGACATTGTGTTCCACTGCATAGTATTCTCATCTTCCATGTTCCTTTGACCAGTTTCTTCTTCTGAGTGTAGAAGTCGTTGGAATGGGATTGCCAAACAGTGTTCCGCTTCCTCGCTACGGTTGCTGCATCCGTCCGCAGAATCCGAACCGTTGCAAGGAGAACCATTCTCGGATGCCCCGTGGGTCGAGAGGGGGTGGGGGTGGTGGCGGCGGTGGGGGCCACAGACGCAACCTCAGCGCCGCCTTCAGCTTCCCCGATGCATCGGAGGCGATGATGGGTCTGCAGGGAGGAGCAGGGAGCGACCTTCTGAACATTAATACGGCGACGGAGGAAGAACTGATGACGCTGCCTGGCATCAATCGACAGACAGCGCAGAACATCGTCGAATACAGGAGACAGATCGACGGATTCAGAAAGGTAGGATGAAGAAGAAGCGCTAAATGGTCTATAATTATATTCTAACGCATCTTCACAGCATTAAGAATGATTGCGACAGGAGCTCAGAATTTCTTATTTCTTATTATTAATTTATTATTGTTACTTTGTTTGTTTGACCTGAGGTAAATGTAATCGCTCAGAATTTTCAAACAGTTAGAGATAGAATTATTCTGGGATGGCTATTGTCTTCGTTGATGTCGTGCTGAGTGCCAACAGTGCCGTGAAAAGCTATTGCATTGAAGCTTCGGATGGCGACATATAAGCTCTGGTAGAGAAATGTATTGTTGTTGTTGTATTGTTCTCAAACTTCATATTTTTACTGAATGAAACTCTTCTTCCGTTCAGGTCGAAGACCTCGCTTTAGTGTCTGGAGTGGGAGCAACGCGGCTGAACCTCATCCGAGCGGAACTGTGCGTCGGAAAGCGAGGATTATCGAAGAACAGTTCGGCGTCTAGCAGTGGAATTGACATTTCGATGCACGACAACGTGAGCCGTGGTTCGGCTGGAGGTCAAGGACGAACCGGAATGACCAAGGTCAATGTCAACACGTCCAATGTCTTCCAACTCATGAAGGTCCGCTTCCTGTCACAGTACCTCGCCGAAAACATCGTAGCCTACCGTGACAGGAAAGGCCCGTTTACGACCTTCGACGACCTTCTAAAGGTCAAGGGCATCAAGCCCGAGGTCCTCAGTGCGATCCAGCCGAGTCTGGTGCTGGCAGACGACGCCATTTCGATCACCCCGCCTTCCATCAATGGACAGCGTACATCTGACATTCATGAGAGGTTGAGTTTGCGTGATCCATCGTATGGAAAGTCTCTGGAGGTTCTGCCTTTAGGTCCTCTGTCAAGGAGGTCTGTCCGAAGTTGGACTCAGTTGGCACCTCTGGAGAATGGTCTTCGCGTCGCGTCCTGGAACCTGGATCGCTGTTCCTGTGAGAAGATGGATAACCCGGGGGTCAGAGAGGTCGTAGCCATGACGATTCTCGAAAATGGGTAAGCAGAGCACTTAACTGAGTTACTTACTTTCAGTTTCTTTGTTTTTAGTTAAGTTAGCATCTTCTTGATTTGAATGAACTAATTATTTTCAATTAAATTCTGAAAATTATGTCTTATAATATTTGTGTAGAATCTAATTTAATGAATTCTATTGTGCCATGTAGAATATTAACTTTAGAAAGTTTGTGACTTTGTGTCATTTGTTGTTTTTTTCATTTAAATATTGTTTTTAAAACGTATTATTGAAACTATTTCTTGTGCGTTAATATCACTTTCGAATACAGCTTTGTAACTTTTGAATGTGTTTAGAAATATTTCAGAATATTTTGTGAAATTTGTTCGTAGGATCGGAATTGTGGCCGTACAGGATGTGACAGATCCAGAGTCATTGCAGAAGGTGTGTATACCAGTAGATCTAAGTCACGATGATGGTTATTATTCTATGAGTAAGAGGCTTGTTTGATGATCATGAGGTTGTGGGTTGGACTACATGTAATGACCCCAGGAAAGTTGTTTACAAGATCTGTATCTGTCACCAGGTAGTATGATTTGGTAAGGTGGTGGTGAGGTGGGAAGTTAGATGATGCACTGGCCCCATGGAGAGAGGATCTTGGGATGCGTCCACTGCCAACTCAAGGGTAGAGGGAAGGAAATGACCAGCTCCCCGTATACCTTCCATGATCTTCCATACGATTAGCATACTATTGTACCTCCTACTCTTACCTTGCACTTGCCTTACCTCACCTTCCTTGACTTTCATTGCTTCAGTGTATCCTACCATGTGCCTTGTTTGCCCTAAGTATCTAACCTCAGCTTACCTGTCTGATCTAATCCGATTTCTATAGCACCATTATCATTATGTCCAAGACATCGGTCGATGGTTGCTTTAAGCGAAATTGCAGTCAGAGATCACAACCCCTTGGAGAAGGAGCCAGGTTTACTTACACGACTGACAGGAAAACCTGTGGTTTTGACCAGTGTACAGGAACTGGTCGGGAGGGCCTCTGAGTATATTGGGATCTTGAAGAGGCGCTATATAAATTCTGATTGATTGGTTAAGTTGACCTTGGTTGTTGTTTTGTAGTTGATTGATGAGTTGACCAGTCCAGTTCTGGCGAACGTTAAGAGTTGGCATGGTTCTCGGGGCAACTGGAAGTACATCGTCTCACCACCTTTCCTATCACCCAGTCAGGTGAGTTATGGAGGTTCCTGTCAACACGTCATTCTCAATCACTTATACTTGTTTAAGTACTTTTCTGAATTGTTGGCACTTCTCTGAATGCTGAATTCCTTTTTAAAATTGCACAAGGCCAATGTATGATTTGTGGCAAAACTCTGAAGACTATCCAATATTTAAGGACGTCTTTTGGCCTCCGTTGACTTGGAACAACGTATTCCCTTCCTTTTTGGTTGAGTAATATTGATGATGTAAGCAGAGGCACTTGCAATATGCGTCCCTTTGAGATTATACTACTGCCGACGGCCTAGGCCATGATGATTAGGTTGACAAGTGCTTGTGTACTTTTGAATGCTGTCAGCTGGGTTTCTTCTTAGCCAGGGCTTTTATGCAGCAGAGAAGGACTGAATTGTTGCCAGATGAGTGATGACGTCTGGTTGAGTTCAGATGAGCCGAGCACGGAATGGCCTCGGTCGGATGAATGTTAAGGAACGCTGTGCACTGGTGCGTCACCAATTGATGGTATTGGCAATTCTTAAGTTATGTCCCGGATCGAAGTCAGAAGAGAGAAGAGACCTTGACGGTGGAGGAGGAGGAGGTGGTGGTTATTAGCCAAGTTAATGAGTCATCCTGAAAGTTCTTGAGTAGTGTAGACCTAGATGATATAATCATGGTTAAGGTAGGACTTAATGCATAAGTTTTATGATTAAAAAGTCCCTTAAGTGTACCATGAGAGGCAGCCATTACTCTGAAGTATTAGATAAATCATTTTCCTTATCCTTGGCATATGGGGGCAGGTGGGGTGGGGGCAGGTGGCCAGCTCTCCCCTCACCGCCTGATCATCCTGCTGATAGTGTGCTGTCAATGAACTCATTATGCCTGAGTTGGCTAGGGGGCGCAAGTGGATCATGACTCTCATAGCATCGTTCTGCCGTGACAGGCATTGAACCTCCAACCTTTGGATAGACTGTCCAGAGCACTAACCACTAGACTATGACGTGCACTGTGATTCAGTGAAGCACCTTTGAACTGGGTTTGTTGTCAATTGGCGCTTTATAAATTGTCTACTTGTAGTTACATTATTTCTGCTTATTGGGGTTGGTTGAGTTGCTGGCCTTTCAACAGAGGTTCAAATCCCTTACAGGGCTGAAAGATTTAGCTAAATTCCTACTTCAATTTGACCCCATTTCAAGGGTGTTTATGGCATTGAACTCGTATCAAAGAGGTGATAGGTAAATGCATTGTGATCTCCGACCTTGGAATTTTACTGGAATTTGCCCAGCCTCTATTAGATAGAGGTATTATATATGGAGTGTTTACTCTCTCGTGTGGAAAAGGATTTGTCTCGGTTGATCAGTGAAGGCTAACACTACTAAGTGACCTGTACGAACCCCTTAGAAAGATCGTTCTTCCGGATAGATCTCGATCCGTTGTTCAGTGAAGCATGATCGTATATGACTCATGCAAGTGCGTTGGATCTCTCTTGTTCGTCGATGCGGAACGTCTCTGATTCATAATGTGCAGTCCTATTGACTGCGTTCATGTCCTAAGGACCCTTCAACTAACAAGTAACTATACCCATGTCTCATCAATGAAAGCCGCACTGACGGGTTTCGTCGCTTTGATGATCGCAACACGATTGTATCAATTTTTCTTCGCCTATGGTTCTGCCCAGCCCCTAGGGCCGAGGCCTAGTTTAGACCAGGAAAATTGACATTTTGGGTGTGCATAAGTTTGGGAAGACACAGCTTAACTCAAGTGTGAAAAGTGGAATTTTCCAATGAAAACTTAAGCAATGGCTTAGTAAACGATGGAAAGATGAGTCAACATTCTTACATAAAGGAGATGGGAGGAGGTCGTCGAAAGTAAAAAATAATGACTTCTGGATTTGCCTTCACTCCAACTAGGGAGCCATACGGACGCCTTGGGGAAATTGATGTTGCGCCACTTGAGAAAGAAATCATCTGTCGGACAGTGAAATCGACTCTTAAAACGCATCGCATCGTCCGTTAAAATGATGTCTCGATGATGCAAATGGCGCCAAATAAGCGATCGTTTGCTCTGACGTAAGCAAACGCATCATCGAACCCCGTAATTAGACAAACAATGACGATCGACGCACTGCGACCGACCTCTGGCGTCCGAAGGGGTCAGGACGTGTGTGCGCATGCCCGAGGCTGATTGTGAACGTGGCTCGAATTGACACTCTCCAGTTCATCACACGAATTGACACTTTAGTACGTTAATATACACAGAAATGCTTATTTAGAGGAATAGGAGCGTTCAAGGAAAGGGAGGAGGCGGGGAGGAGGAGTGATGTATTGTTAGAGGCACGTTCCCTGAGCAGCCGTGACTTGTTTTATGGGCCTTTTAAGATTCTTTATTTCAATCGATGGCTGTGTTTCTGAAAGCCTGTAATTATTAGCTAAAGGCGTGTAATGAGCGTAAGGCCATTAGTTGACGGTGATACGTCAAAGCTACCTGTTAAATGGACGGCATCTGTAGGCGTCTTTTAAGGAGGGAAGATCCCCGCCCAAGGGACTAGAAAATGTCCTTGAAACAGTAGCTGTTGTTTACGTTAAACACTGAGTCCTGTATATCGTCTTCTATTTAATGCATCTGTCAACGTGGCCTACTCTCAGTGTTCGTAAACATAACGGAGATTTACATGCACGTATACGAATAGTTGATTAGATATATATATATATATATGCTTAAGAAAACTGCAGCCGAACCATTTCTCCATTATACAACATTACAACTGTGAATGTATTTTATGTCTGGCCCTCCTTCCAAGCTTCAGACACACACGACCTTACGACAGAACATCAATGGCGCTGAACAACTGTGAATGAACGACTTGCTCAAGGTCTCTAAACAGTGACTGCCTCAGAGGAGGAGGAGGAGGAGGCTCGAACCCCTACTATCTGCGTTACAGGCCGAGCGCTCTATTCATTCGGCTACCGTGCCCTGTGATAACAGCGGAGCAGAAGTCCTACTTTTAGATTCGATTAGATAGCTCCTGTTTGATTAAAGGGAAAGTGGCGTTACCATGGCATACTGCCTCCTCCTTCTCCTGCTTCTCCTCCTAATCCGCCCTTCGTTTGAATGGGACGCGTAGGTAGAACTGCATGAAGAGGATACCAGTCACAAGAGAGAGAAGAGAGTACAGTCAGAAGAGAGTGTTTATTGAGTGTGGATGGAACAGTGAGTAATGTGATCAGAGGAATGTCAGAAATGTAAACCTAAACACCATTCCAGGTCCAATTCCTGTGAATGTCGGTCGGCAGAAGAAGATTAGGTTGGATGTATACTGGTCATGGGCTGCTATAATATTATGATAACAGCCTTTGGATAGGGGGATGGTGTTTTGCTGATATTATAAGGGCTAATGGCTTTGAAATAGGAGACGATGTATCTATAGTTAACTGGTAAACAGAAGAGCAGCAATGAAGAGAACTGAAGCGTGACGTTGTATGCTCAATAATTATAATTAGCAACTGATGAACTATATTTGGTTGGCTCTGTCTGGGCCTCAGTTTACTGCGCCTCTGTCCTAGAAACAACCACCTTGTCTTTGTAGCAGTATGACCTTATTATGACCTAATGTAAACATCCATGTCTGTAGAATGCATTTTGTGATTAGCTCATCACTTCTGTAGAGCCATCTAGGCACTTCTTGATGGCAAGCAGTGTTAGAGGTGTTAAGCATTCGTCCATATGGTTGCCTGAGAGTCAAGTGGTTAGTTTTGCTCGACTTGCAGCCAAGAGGTTTGGAGTTCAAACTAGGGCTGCTCTATGAAGGTGTTTAAAGACTAATGCCCTACTTGTGCCACTTAGCAAATGCGGCTGTGAAATGAGTACTTTGACCATACACTGTCAGTTGGAAGATCAGGCGACAAGGAAGACACAAAAGGCAAAGGCTAAGGAACAAGAAGTTGCATCATGTGCTTCAGTCCAAGGCCTGCCTCTCCGACTTATTCTTCATCTTCTTCTTTGGGCTGTTAGTGTGCGTGTGCGTGTGTGTGTGTACTGATGATGCTATAGAAATTGTCATCATTACATTACATTACTGCTCTTCTGAATGTTGACCCAATTGCAGCTTGGTTGTGGACTTGTGATGTGCCATCCATTGATGCCTTGTGTATCAGACACTGGAACTATAGAAGACGTTTAATATTAATGACTGTGTCGTTATGTAATTAACCGATGTTGTCTTTGTCTCCTTCAGATGTCCTGTCATCTGGCGTTTCTCTACGACACAGAAAGAGACGTTCAACTGACAAACAGTGGATTCGTCTGGACAACACTCAGCACAGACGACCAACAGTCCGTGCCGCTCTTTCTTGCTGAATTCAAGGTAGATATCTCTTTTACCCTGCACTTTTTCGAAGTACAGTGGGTCTGGACCTGGTGTTGAACCCCTGCAGCCATAGTTGGATGTGGTAGCTTTGTGTCTAGTTATTTATATTTAGTGCTTTTGAAGAACCTCAGAACCATGGCTAGCTATGAGATCTCAAGAACTGTAATTGACGTAGGTTGCAAATGTATCTTCAGCTGTTTGTTGTGGTAGGTATTTCAGGGGAAGATGTATGTATATGTATGCATGCATATATAAAAGTCAGTTGTATCATTGACTCATATATTTTTGTCTTGGTTTTCTGTGTCAATTCTCTGCTTCTCCATATCCTGTTCATCATTCCAAATCCTTGTGAAGCATGTCCCAATTCTTCTTTGTATATCTTTATCGTTGCTGCCATCTGCGTTTATTAGCCCTCCTATAGGTAGACGAATTGTTCTACTTGCTCAATAGCTTCTCCTTGGCTGTTGATGTTATTGGTGTCTCTTTGGTCTTTTTAATAACCGTTGTTTTGGTTTTCTCTACATTAATCATTAGGCCGAATCTTCTACTTGTTTTGTCAATCTTTGTCATAACATCCTGTATAGTTCTGGTCCGCTTCTAGTGAGGAGGAGGCCAATGTTGTCAGCAAATCTTAGATTATTCACCAGCCGTCCATTTAATTTGATTCCTGCTTTGGTGTTGTTAAGGCTGACAGTGACTGGCATTACTTGAGCCTTCTAAGACTAGGTTAATAAATAGGTTTATAAATAGACATCTTATTACGCAGAACTGGAAACTGGTCCTGGGCTGACATCAGACGTCTTTCTGTTGATGTTATGTCCACAAGCACTGACCCTCTTTTCTACCCATTGCTGATTAGCTCATGCAGTGAAGGACAGAGATGAATGCATGTGGACACAGTGACTGTGTTTTCTATGACTGTTCTTGTATTATACAGATTTTATGTATGAGTGTATGTATGTATGTATGAGTGTATGTATGAATGTGAGCTTTTGTATACTGCCTTATAAATATATGTACGTATTAAAAGCTGTCTAAGGGATGTGATGATTTGTGTGTGCACACGTGCATATGTGTTGTTATGTACCTAAATAACGCAGAAACAAAGGCAGACCAAGACTACGCTGGATAGACAACATAAATGAGGACATAACATCACTTGGACTAACACTAAGGGAAGCAATGGACTTGACAAATGACTGAGGACAATGGAGATAATTTATTCGTACCCATCGCCACCAAATGGCTGGCGTCAGGAACTGATGATGATGAATGTGTGTGTGTGTGCCTTTGTACATTGTAGCTGTTCATTTATTACTTTTGTGCCATATAAGAAGAATGCCTGAAATATGCGGATGTAGGGAGTAATTATAGCATTTTCACACACACAACTGTGGCTCAACTTGCTGATGACAAAGCCTTTGACAATGCAATCGTTTCTATTGCTGTTCGAAATGACGTTCGTGCACTTGTTCTTGGAAGTCACTTGCAGTCATTGTAGTTTCTCTCTATCTCTCTCTGTCTGCTGCATGCCTGCCTGCCTGCCTGCCTGCCTGTCTGTCTGTCTGTCTGTCTGCCTGTCTGTCTGTCTCTCTTTATGGTCAGACTGTGTCTTATGCTAATGAGTCATCATGCACTTGGAGAACACTTTGTCTCTCTGTTTACATCAGCCTCGTTTCTATTGATTTATCCGAAATCACGGACCATGTTTTCTGTCCCCTTCTGATTAGCTTGAGCAGTAAAGACTAACAGTAAATGTAAGCGTACATGTTCTTCTCTTGCTTCTGCACTTTATTCAGTGAATTGATAGGATGAAATCCTTCACCACCACCAGTATTATTGTATGTGAACTCACTGATGGGGTTATTTATAACTGTAGTTGTAGCTAGAAATGCTATAGCGCCAGTTTGAGAGAGAGACTATCAGAGCAGGCAATCTTAGTCGAAACTAGTTTAAGTAAGAGTAAGAAGAGAAGTTCAGTGTTGGTTCAGAGGTCGGGAAAAGTCACCAGTGGTGTGCTCCCCACCCCGTCAGCACACAGGCAGAGCCCAACCAACGGATTCCCAACCAGAAACACTTTGTTGATGGAAAGAAGAAAGTTTGAGTTCAAGGACTGAAACCATTTGCCCTTTTTTGAGGAGGCAAAGAGGAGACCGAAGTTGCTAACTGTTCCCCTTTATGTTTATGGCTGGCACTTGGGTTTGGTTCAAGGAGGCTACTCCTCACTTTCCTCTGATTCTAAATCACACTTGTTTAGGTCAATTGTATAGATAGTCGTGCTTTTAAGGGTGAGTGGGAGAGAGAGAGTGGGAGAGCCCTGTGTCCTCGAGTGGCTCAATACATCCGGACTTTAAAGTGTTTCAAGTCTTGTTTTCTACCCGTGCAGAGTGAGTGAATGATTGGATATCTATGTGTGTATGTGTCTATTTGCGTGTATGTATGTGTGTATGTATGTTTGCGTCGCTTGCATCCGTTTCGGGTTGCTGATTGGACTACCAGAAGTGATGGTTGAGATAAACTGGGTTTATTTGGGGCAGCCAAGAGACAGGGCGTTACCCTTTGGAGGAGAAAGAGCTTCTGTCTGATAATCTCCTGCTGCAGTAGCCTTGACTAACCCTTGCGGGACTCCTCAGGGTGGAGTGGAGAGGGTACCTAAGCACCACTCCCTCCGACCTTTGACCCACAAATGTCTAGGCAAACGTTGTGCTATAGCAGCCATATGCCTTCCCCAACGTTGGGTCCTGACCAACCCCGTTGGCCCTAACCTCCATCCATGGGGCTATAGGTAAATGAGAGCAACTGGGTGAAAACTATTCCAGCTACTGAGAGCATGTGCCTGTCAGAGTAATGTCTGATAAGTGTGGCAAGAACAAGTGCACACCAAAGTCATCAGTTACTCATGTCAAAGTGTACACCAGCACAATAGGGTACAAACTGTAATTCGATACAATGCCGTCCTTACAAAATTCAGAAGTGCACATTGAAGCCGGGCAACCATTAAGAGCCATAAGTAGACTGGAAGAGGTAAGTTTTCAGTTTAGAGTGAAAGACAGTCTCTTGGTAGGAGAGTTGTGAAGATGAGGAGATAGAGAGAGTTGAAGATAAAGGAGGGACCGGAGGCAACTGTGAATGAATGCTGGCCAAAGACAAGATACGTGTACCAGGAACAACGTAGTTTCCAGGAAATGCTGATAGAATAGAGCTGCAGGGTATAACAATGGAAGATAGGCAGCATGGATGGCAGATGATTTGCATATGCTTTGTACACAAGGCTTGAAGTGGATGTATACACCGATACACCCACTAAACCACTGCTCTGTGTATGTATGCATGTATGTATGTATGTATGTATGCACTGACTGGTGGCTACTTGAGTGTCTGCTCATTGCAAACAATGTATTTTAGATGCATCAGTTTCTGATGTGTTGAGACATTACTGTTAAGTAGCAACGCCCAAATGGCTGAACTTCCATTTGGGCTGAACTTCCGTTTGCTTTCATTTGTTGGCTTCTGTTTTATGTGTTGGCCGTGAATTCCGTGTTTGATCTAAATAGGTCTCTTTATCCTTGTCCTGCAGTCAGTTATTCTCTTATCAGACACGAAAAGCTCGTTTCTTTGTTACTTGGTTACTGTGTTATAGTTCCTTTTTCGCTTTCTTATTCGTGTACGAATTCAATGACTGTGCTCTTCATAGAAGGTAGGGAGGTCTGACTGTAGAAGATACTTGTGTGGCTGGTCGGACCACATTCACTGTCATTCTCCACAGGTCTTTCACTCGAAACTGAAAACACTGCTTTTTGACAAATCCTATCCTGAATCCAACACTTCTCCCTGCCTACCTCGCCGTCTTAACACCAAACACCATCCACCTTAGCCGCCTGCCTGTCTGCCTGCCTGACTCTCCGGATTTTGACCCCTGCCTATCGATTTTGTTTTGATTGAGCGCCTGTGAATAAGCTGGTTCCAGCGACTTCGCTTTTGTGGGCGCTGTAGAAGTTCCGAGTTTATGATTACGATTACCTGTCAGGTTCTGTTTTGTTTCCAAGACTGGGTACATCCGTGTCTAGCTGTAGGGCACAATTACTCCATATCTGTTCATATGATGCTGTTATGCTTGGTCCTTTCCACCGGTCGTCATCTGCCATCCTCTTAATTATTATCTTGGGTTAGTTAATATATCCTGTTGACCTCCATGGGTTAATGTGTTCTACTACACTGTTGCAAGAAGGGAGCATATTGTCAATTCCTGTTGTGCTGTATATTGTTTATTTTATAAAATTCTTACCTAAGTTACAATCCTTGGCAGACGGTATGCTGCCATAGCGATCATTCTACGTTACAAGGCAGTTTTTCTTAATGAGCTTTCCATCCATGTGTTCTTGTATCTGCGGTTAATAGACATTGTTTTTGTCTAAGTCCTTCTACAGCCACCGTCTGTTATCAACTTTTAGTACAAAGGTCGTTTTTATATTCCATAAACCGTGCATTTTCTATGGCTTACCTCCCACGTCACCGGTACGTGGCTTTTTCTGTACTGGGTTCAGTTACATATAGAGGAATTTTGTCAGAAGCTTTTCCCACATGATCTACTACGACTGTTTTCGACATTACAAGGCACTCAGTTTTCCTCATTATCTGTCTCACTGCTGCCGCATTTTTAACCTCAACTGTCATGGTTTGATTGATTGGTTTGATTGGTTTCTTCGCATTCGTCTGTCTGCGCAATGTCAACAAATCTGGATTTTAGTGGAACGAATAAATCTAATCATTGCTTTGTAAGCAGAAGTTTGTTTTACCGGACATGTTCTGTTTTTGTAACTGGTGTTTGTATGCATGAACGTACGAATATGTACGGTATAGGCTATAGAATTATATATGTATGTATGTAGGTATGTCTACTTGCGTCTTGAGCGCCTCAGCCTTTCTCTTCCCTATTTAAAAATGCCTAAAGTCCATTTTATTTGTTAGTGATTCACTGACTTGGGTCAGGAGGAGTGCCTCTGAATTGTTGAGTGGTGCTTGTCTAAATGTTTGATTTCGATTACACAATATGTCCCATTCAAAGAGCTGCACAATAATGTGCTGCTCGTATTTTGTGAATTGATTTGACTGTTGTTATTATTGAAAAGTATATTGAATAGAAACTGATAAATTGAAAGACACAACATTTCTGTTTCCTTTTCTTATTTGGAAATGTTTTAATTAAGGAACTATTTTAAGGAATTCCGTTAATGACCTTTGTGTTGAAGGTGCAATCGGTAAATTGTTTGGCAAAACTGATACCTGTATTATATACCTATAGGATCCTGAGTGGCCGAGTGGGTTGGTGCCCGCTCGCCGCGCCGGCGCCCCGGGTTCGCTTCCCGGTCGGGTCGGATTATCAGAGATTAATTTCTCGGATCTTTACTGCGGGTGGCTCGGTCGCATTATAAACGTGGAGTACAATACAACACACAATACAACACATCACAATACAACTGGGGCGCGGTGGTGTAGGGGTATGTTCGGTGCCTTGCAGCTGGAGGGTTGCGGGTTCGGATCCACCTCAAAGTCGCCGTAGGGAAGTCCTTCACTCGCAATTGCTCATGCGCTTCGGCGTGAAACTCCGATTCAGCGTTCGGCGGTAGTCGGGAGCGCCTCTGAATGGGAAATCTGGTTGGGGCGCTATAACAAGTGTTCAAATACAATACAATACAAATATACATGCATGATGCATATGATCATTGCAGAGTATACAGTATTATTATTGTTATGGTTATGCTGATGCAGTATAATTATACTGAAGATATTGTTATTCTAAGACCAATGACTGTTTGCTTTTGTTCTGAAGGTTCGTTCATCATTCGATATCACAATCGCCAACATTTATTTGGAGCCAGAAGAGGAGAACGAGCGACTGAGCGAAGAACTCATTCATCCCGTTGCCTCAATCCTCGCTCAGTACGAGAAACAGGGTAAGAGCAACATCTCTTGACAACTCACAGGACTCAGTGGGGGAGGGGGTGGTCTCTTTGTGCTTCCTTCCCTCCTTATCCACTCTCCTTCTTCTCTCTTCCATCTATCCATCCATCCATACTGCCTTTCTTTGACCCATTTGGTAAGGGTTACAGTTCCTTCCATCATCCGTCCATCTTTCGTTTGCGGTTCCTTCCTGCCTTACTTCCATCCATACGTACATACATATCCTTCACTCCAACATTCCTTCCTTCCTTCCTTACTCTTTTCAGTCCTCACATGCTCCTTGTCATATACTGTTTTTATCAGAGAAATCGTTCTGCAATCCCCTTCCTTCCATTGCCATAGGGCATCCAAATCAGAGACCAGGAGGAGGAATAGGAGAAGGAGGAGGATAAGAAGGAGGAGGAGGAAAGATATGCAGAGAGATCAGCAAGACTTAGAAGTACTGTATGGTCTAAGTCTCTAAGAGGCAGTTGTTTAAGAAACTCAAACGGAAGAGGAAGAGAAAGCCAGATAAGAGTCATTTGGGTTTTTGAACAGCAGTAGACCTCTTGAAGTTGACAGCTCAATGATTGATTAGGCATGACAACAGACTTGGGCAGAAATGACTGTCTGGGGTTCTTGTGCAATGTGCATGTGTCATGTGCTTGTCTATGCATGTTAACAGTTAACACACGTTAACACAGGTTAACACATGTCACATCTCTAGGCCTGGCTGCATCACATCTGTTTCTACACGATTGCATGCATAGATACCACGAAGTCCTACATGTCATTTTGACAAATATATATCTGATATATTATATATATATATATATGTATATATATATATATATGAAATCTTATCATCATCATCAGTTCATGACACCAGCCATTTGGCCGCGATGTGTACCAATAAATAACCTCCATTGTCCTGGAGCCCTCATTTGTCAATTCCAGTGCTCCCCTTAGTGTCACTCCAAGTGATGTTATGTTATTTATTTTATATATATATATATATATATATATATATATATATATATCGTTTATTCGTACCCATCTCTGCCAAATGGCTGATGTCAGGAACTGATGATAAATATATAGGTGTCCATAATACATACATACATTAGTATAGTGCACTTGAGTAAATGGTTTCATTTGTCAAGTCCAGTGCTTCTTTCTCTCAGTGTTATTTCAAGGCTTGTTATGTCCTCATTTATACTATCTTATCTATCCAGCATAGTTTTGTTTCTATTTCCTTCAAACTGTGCATATCGTTGGGGATTCTGTCATCAGCTGGCATTCTCTCTGCATGTCCAAACCACCGGAGTCTGCCTTGAACGACTTTGTCTAGCAGAGTTGTTTAAATCCATGCAATCTTCCGTAACCAACTCATTTCTGCTGTTAAGTTTTTTTTCATCTGTCCAGCATTCTGATCCATATACATGTATCAGAATATGTGTATGTATGTATGTATGTATATATATATATATATATATATATATATATATATGCATGATCAGACTTATGTGAACTCTCATACATATACCAGTACATCAGGCATGGGCAACTTCTTTCAACAGAGGGCCGCTCTAAGATTTTGAGGGAAGCTCAGGGGCCGGATGCCAATCGCGGGCTAAATTTTGCCCCAGAAATGAAACGATATTAATTTTATTCAAACTAAATATTACAGAATAACCGTTAAAGCAAATGAAGATAATTTTTATGATGAAGATCTATTTTTCCTAATACATACAGTCCTACACTAAAAATAAAAATTAATAAATGTTTTATTCAGTTTTAAAAATACACAAAACTGTTAGTCCGTACAATGTAGGCCCTATCCATTTGTTTGGTGTGCTATATTTAATGTGAGATCTAGCACTTCTTCTCATGACACAAATCCGGAATGTTTGCTTCAATATTCGAAGTGGCAATTCAAAGTGCATTGGAGAGATTGTCATTCTGTTAGACTGCATCTGCTTTTGCACTTTAACAAATATCGGTGCACCATGCATGGAAACAGTACAACCAGTTTCAGGATATGAAAATGTAAGTGAAGGGTTAGAATCATGAGAAATGTAAAATTTGTAGAACTGAATCAGAGGTATCTCACAAAATTTCCTTTCCAACTCATTGTTGCATTGGAGTTCAATCAATTCCATTTGCATGGAGTTTGGTGTTGAATTGGCATCAATGGAAAAGGGAGATCCAAACAATTGAAGTCTAGTTCATGAGCAGTAAATCAGCAAACTGGAACTCTTATTTTTAAATTTTGTTTTGTTTTGTGCACTTCTTGATATTTGCATAATCAGTCAAACATGAAAAATGCACAATGTTGCCTTTTGATAATTGATTTCTCCAGAGTAGCAATTTCATTTGAAAAGTTCTGATAGATGGCTTCTAAAGTAGCAACTAGCTGACTAGCAAACCTACCCACTATGTGGTCTTGTTTCATGCAAAGAGTAGATTACATTGATGACTGAGTAGTAAACTGGGTGACTTGACAAGAGGCCGGATTTTTAATAAATAAGAAACAGATGTTTTAATGTCGGTCTATGTACAGAAATTCACTTGTGTATTGCCGGATTAAAGGTTCCCAAACTAGGGCCGGATAAAAGGTCCCCAAAGTGCCAGGTACAGTGCTAATATAAAAGACATGCCAAGGGCCGGTTCAAAGGTCCCCGGGGGCCGGATCCGGCCCGCGGGCCGCCAGTTGCCCACCCCTGCAGTACATATTTGGTTGAGCATACATGGATGAGAATAGATGAAGGACATGATGTCATTGTTTGTGTCTGTTTTTCTCTGCAGGAAGTAAGAATCTCTTGTTGACCGGGCACTTCGGAATGTCACCTGAATGTCCAGGTATGCCACCACGCCAGATATGCGTTTCGTTCAGTCGCACGTTTTGACCCGTCTTCGCCTTAATGAGGTCTTCTGCTGTTTGCAGAACCACCTGTGCGTTGTTTATTCAGTCAGTCCATCAAACAACAGCGCCTATTTATAGTATCCTGCAACTGTTTAATCTAATCAGAATCTAATCTAAGAACTTCTATAGCACCATTGTAATAATTGTACGGTATCACTCAATGGTGGCTACTGTGGAGGCCAGATTCCAGGGTGAGTTCGGTCGAGAGCGAAGAGGGAATCGGAGAACAAAAGGAAATTGTGGCATAAGAGAGTGATGTCACCACCTGCTCTCAGTGTATAGTTGATGTACTCATTTTATCGCCAAATTCCATAAGATTGCAGGTGGAGGAGAAATCAGAAATAGCTTGTTTCTGTGCTGGTGGAGCTTTGAACCTCTGAACAACTGGTTCACAGTCCAGTTCACTAACCGCTAGACCTGCAGCGCTCGTGAATAAGCTGGTGCCCTGCGCTTGGCTTTCCAGGAGCGCTTTAGAAGTTTGGAGATTACGACCATCTGTCTCTCACACTTCGAGCAGAATGTAATACTTAGAGCAGTTTGTTGTGTGAAGTGTAACATGGATGTCTACAGAAAAGTATTGAACTTAAAGCAGGCTTTTGACATGGCATACGTTTGTATTTTTGCAGCCATGGCATCCCTCGTTTCGTCCGATTTCTGTCCAATTCTTTCCGCCGAGAAGTTCACGGATATCAACGCGGACAACCTAAAGGGAACCGCCTGCACAGAAAATATGTGGCTCAGTCCAGCGCTAACCAAAGCTCACGAAGGTAGGTCTAATTTGACATATTATGCTTTTATGTACATTGTACATTGGCATTTATATACGAACATCAATATATACATATTTAAAGCTCTTGTACACGTGGAAAGTCAGTAAGTCTGAATGTGAGGTGATGATACATATAAAGGAACTTACATACGTATATACATACATGCACATGTAGTTACGTGCACACGTACATCTCGTGCTTCTCTGCTTATCACCCCACAGGCTTTCCATTCCAAATTGAAGTCCCACCTCTTCGAGAATTCCTACCCTAATCCATCCGATCCTCCGCCTTCCAAACTTTCTCTTCTTCAACGAAACCCGCCTTAGCATCTCCTCCGCGTCCTCTCTCTGGTCTCTGGCAACCAGACTCTGGTCTCCACTGGATATCTCTGGACAACCCCTCTGACATGACGTAGCCCTTGTGAATAAGCCGGTGCCCTGCGCTTCACTTTAGAGTAGCACGGTTGAAATTTGGAGTTTACGATTTCAAAATATGTACATTCATAGATATATACATGCAGACATACAAACATACATAGATGCATATGTACATAGAGATACAAAGAAAACAGATCTGTTCAAATGTACATATGTGTATTTCTTTGTCAGGGCGAGTGGCAGTGATCCGCAGTGGATTGACAAATCCCTGGATTCCCAATGGAAAGTGGGCATGGGGTGGAACGGCCAGCAATCACTGTCCGGTCATGACGGAATTCCGTCTCAACAACGACGACTCCATCAGCGACTCAAAGAACTCACACGACGAGTCGACCGACGTCGAAAGCACCTGCGCCACTTTCCTCATCGGAAGCGACTCGTGACATGCGTCGTCAATGACAACCGCTTAGGAAATGGAGTTGGAAACGTGGAACTTGTTGGTGGAAAACTTTCACAGCGTCGACGACAGGTGGTTGCGCGAAGTGGAAAACTGTTGATGGCCAGTTGATTAATCGCTTGCATTGTGTAACGTGTGGACTGTGCAGCCTCCTCTCTCCACTGAGGGGGGAATTGTTTAGGACGAGGTAGTCCACATCTAATCTAATCTAATCTGATCGAATGACTTGTTTATCGATGTTGTCGTAATGATCAAGGCTTCGGTCGATGGTCGATTCAAGTCAGACGACAGTAAATGAAGTCATCATCATTCATTGTGGAAGAAGAAGAAGCACAGATGAAATCCAGTCTATGAACAGTTGCTTAGAGCCAGCGATCGCCCGACGCTTGTTGTTCGTAGCTGATGGAATGTGATCTGTATATATATGTGAAATGCGAATAAGAATCATGTCCATCTGCTTAGAACAGCGTTAATCGAGATCTGTGTTGACTCTTCTCTACATAAGATGCTTCTGTGATGTACAGAATCTCTCTTTCTCGGTGGGTGCAATGGAACTGCTGTGGAGTAAGTAGATTGATTGGTACCTGGAGGACTTGTTACGATGTTGTCTTTGAGAGCCACATCACAAACCGCCTTAAGCCGAGGTTGTGCTATGATGAGGTTATTTTCTAAAGCTGGATTTGTGTTGGGGTCCATCTCATTAACGGCGTTAGTTAAGAATCTGTGTCATAATGAGTTGGGTTATAAGGAGCTTCCCATCTGAACAGTGATGTTTAAGGATGCTCAGTGGTGCTTTGAGCATGGCTGTGTCTAAATGACAGGTTGTACAGGCGCTACATAAATGGACTGAGGCAACAGGTGGAATGGAGATTGTTATTTTCTGTGTTTACATTGTGTTCACAGCTACCGATGTTGTAATGACTGTGAGTTCTTTAAAGATGATGCTGTGTTAGTGATTTGTTTGCGTTGTGTTTGGCTGTTGGCCAGAAAGCGTCATGTGCTTTCTGAAGTGGTTTTAGTCATGGGGTTAAACAGAATGACGTGATGTGCTTTCAGATTCTTTGTTGAAATCATCAGCTGGTCCAGTTTAAATGTTTTTCTTTGGCCACATCTGGTTCATAATAATATTTATGGGATTGTAGACTATGAGAACAGAGGGCTAACTGTGTTGACCTTTTGCCTCTGCTGCACATCTCATCTACTCTAGTGACTTTTCTAGCGCCATTATGCTAGTTGAGATGTGCACAAATGGGGTTCAAATGTGTCAAGTGAAGTTGACTATTGTCATGTGATGTAACCTGTAAGAAATTATTGTCCAACTAAATGGTTACTGTTGTCACGTTGCACTTCAACCAGAAATTAATTAAGCCCTTAGAGGAAATTTGTTTTAAAAAGTAGTGTGTTGTAAGCAAACCTTACCTTGACCCTCAGTGGTTTGCGACACCATAGAGGTCGTAATACTTTACGTAATTTAAATTTATATTTAGTGGATGAAATGTGTTGCACAGTTAACGAACGGCTGGCATTGTGCCAGATGAATTTGCATAATTGTGAATGCATGTGATCAAAGCACTGTGACCAACTTTGCATTTGTGATTAGTCGATTCGTGGCAATGTTTGTCAAACGTTGTGTTAGTAATGTGATGTTAAAACGTTTGTTTGTGCTTGATGGGTGGTTTGGATTTAAAATGGTTTCGTTCACGTACTCCATTTCATAGGTACCAAGTACATTCGTTTGGATGTACACTGGTTCGAATGTAGACTCGTTTTGATCTGTGCTGGGTTCAGATATCCGTGCTGGATTCTGGGAACACTGGTTTCTATATACACTTGCACTGGTCTGGTTGTTTGCTCGTTCAAATGTACACTGTTTAGATGTGCACTGGTTCTGTGTACATTGCTTGATATGTACATTGGCTAAAATGTGCTTTGGTTCAAATGGTGTCCTTCTACAAGGTACACAAGGGTTAACTGCTTGCCTCATGAGGTATTTGTGAGTAGTTTTATGATCTGGCACTTGTGATGATGAGCTGGACTGCATAAATTCTGTTTTCCTATTAGGCATTGAATGGCTGGAGAGACTATTTGCAGAATCCAGATATTACTGTGGTTGTCAAACTACTCAGGCAGTTTTCCGAGTTTCATTTTACGTTTTCAACATTTTGGAATTGGTTTTAATATTGCCTTAATACGGGAGTTGTACGAATTACTAATTTTATAATTTGT
Source organism: Aporrectodea caliginosa (assembly GCA_020284085.1). Lineage (NCBI taxonomy): Eukaryota > Metazoa > Annelida > Clitellata > Crassiclitellata > Lumbricidae > Aporrectodea > Aporrectodea caliginosa. Next base: position 440,482 of record JACEVL010000506.1, read on the forward strand.
AACACTTGTACAAACAGTTGAGTTATATTTCCCTGTGCCTTGACAATGCTACAATTACGATTGTAATTGTAACTTATTACATTGACCAGTAGTTCAGTTGAACAAGTAGATGCTGGGCCTGATCCAGAATGACCGACTTCTGGATAGTTATGGATTACTGATATCCAGATAGTTACAGATGGTGGATATGTGAATATATCCAGATAGCTACGGAGATGGTTGTTGTCTAAATACTTTCCGGACAGCTCACATCCAGATGGGTCCAGATAGCCCAACAGATTCTAGCTAATCCCAACAGCACCAGAAGAGACCCATAGTAAGACCGCTTCCCTTGCTGGAATTGTATGACGTGTGAACTATGCACTGACCTAGTTCTGTTTGTGAGGGAAAGCAGACACACTTTGACAGACCTGTTGGGGGTTCGAAACCACACGAAAGCACCATGTGAAGGTAGTTTGTCATTTCACAGAATGGTTTGTTGTTTTTTTGTGCACCTGTGAGGACAAGCTAAGCCTAGCTGTTTGAGGGGCCAGATATGTTATGGGTGGCATCATGTGATTGCTTTACCGTGAGCGCATGTGCATGTTTTATTTCAGCCATTGTTACTGAAGGTTTTCTTTAAGATGTATTTGTAAATTTGCTGTAGTATTTTGTCGAATTCCTGCAGTGTTTATCAGAATAAATGTCCGTGTTCAGATCTTTAAAATTTTTGGAAGTCCAGATTTGGAGACAAACTCTGCAGACGCTATTTACTGTGAGCTACAACAAATGTTTACAGGGTTCTAGTAGCGGCTGAGCAACAGGATCTGGTGGAGTATGGGTTTACAGCTTTCATTCATAGCCTCTAGGATTTGCACCTCCTAAGATAACTGAACAGTAGACCTAGTTGTCTGTATGCCTTGAAGGTTGCCCAACAGTTGTGTATTTAGCAAGGGTCAGAAACGTAATTTCTCTTCTGCAAAATCTGTCTCTCCTCATTATCCTCCACTTCAATGTCACAAGTGTGCATAGCAATTCCCCACAAAGCTACATTCATTTAGCCCTGTAAGGACTTCTCAAAAGCATCGTGGACAAGACTGCGGAAGAGGTCAAAATTGGTTCCAGGACTATAACGTTGTGCAAGCCGAGTTCCGGAAACGGGACATTTCTTAGTGAGAAAGCTGTTCCACAGGGACAAAAACTGAAAGCACCAATGCACATAATCATTGCGTAGTGTACACACGTCGATGCAGAGCAGTTCAGAAGCAATGGACTAGAAGATCTGCACTTGGCAGGTGGCTCTGGGACACTGTGAAGAACCCAAAGAATGGTAATGAAATTACATGAATGTCAATTATAATACGTGGAAGGTCACAGCTCTGAGACTTCTTCACAGGAGTTACATCACTGCCTGAGAAGTTGAAGAAGACCGTTGCAGAAGACATCTTTAACTTATTATCATTTATTTCTTGCCAAAAGTATTCATCACAGCTTTTTACATATTTACAAAGTTTAAACATGTGAAGCAAGATGTGACAACATCAAGTAAGCTTCTGCTACAAATTACAGTCTACTTCCGTAACCAGTGATGACAGTCATCTTCTCGACAACTCTGACCGACTAAAAGAAATAATAGAATAAGCCAAACACTCTGCCACCCCACACTAGATGAACTCCATACACCTCACAGCATAACCATAATATCATTAGTGAACACACATTATCGGCTCATTTCATTAATTTGTGACAACTATTGGCAGAACAACACACTGCAGACCACTACAATCACTGATTTCTTAACAGAACTTCATTCATTTGGCAACTATTTTGGCAGACTAATAATATGCTCAGCACACACCACCTTGGTTGATTCCGGACGTTTATCCATTTATATATGGTGGAATAACGCCACTACTTGCAACCCATGCTGTGCTGGTCTGTCTTTTATTTAAACATGCAAATGTGTGTTCCAAACCAAACTCCTTTTGTGGCAATCGAAAGTGCTGGCTCTGATTTAGTGTTCGACATAGTCTTCCAATCCGTAGAGTTATCGCAGTCAGCAATGGCTCCTAAGCTAATACAGAGCAATGGAAATGGGATGTTTCCATTTCCAAATCTCCGAGAACGACAGATGGCGGCATGGGATAGGGGCAGAAGAATCTCGACCTGGATGATCCAGCTCGGAGAATCCTTCTTTTGTAGGTGCAGGACGTCCGACTTAGTTGATGTTGATGGGAGGAGGGTTTTCGGGAATAAGCGACGTGAAGAACGAAGTTATGACGGACCAGATGACCTCGAATGTTGACGGACGATGGGTCGCCTGAAGGTCGACCATGTTCGTCTCTTGTTCTGGGTCTTCGGATGGCTGCAAATGTAATGTAATGTTATGTAATGCAAAGCAACAAACACCAAAGGACAATATCCACTTCATTCACCCCATCACATCTTTACCAATTCTCAACGCTTAGTGATCTTGACTGAACAGCGATTTCAAAATCATCGCGATTCTGAAAATGGCAAAAACCATGTAAATACGAAATCCTGAATCCACAATCCATTCAATGGGTTATGCTGTGAGGTGTATGGAGTTCAGCTAGTTTTGTGTGCAGCCCAACGACTTGATAGATTCTATTTCTATTAATGTTATTAACGGGTGGGTAGCTGTTCATATTCTCTTCTCCGTATCTTTTGTACGTTATTATTTTTTAGCTGGCAAAACGTAACAAAATAAAAGTTGATTTATATGAGCAGAACTTTGGAAAGGTACTTCACAAAGCACTACAAAATGCTTAGAAGCATGCCCCTACATGCTGACATGCATCTATAGCATGCATGCCAGGGCACCTTTGATGAGGTACAGGGAATATTAAATCCAAGCAGCATACACATGTTGTAGCAATGTTGAGAGGTCCTTCATAGGCAGTACAATAATGCCTTCATACATATATACTGTGAAGAATTTTAGGGGTTGCCCTCCCTGGGAGTGGGACTGGCTTGCTTTGACACTGTCTATGTGTGTGTGTCTTCTGCTTTGACACTGTGTTTGTACGTGTGTGTCCTGCTTGGCTTCTGCACGCCCTCTCCCCCCGCGGCTCGGCTTCTGCACGGGATTCCCCTTTCCTCGGGCCTTGCACGGTCGGCTTCTGCACGCCCTTTCCCCCCACCTCTCGGCTTCTGCACGCTCCGCCCCTTTCGGGCCTTGCACACCTCTCGGCTTCTGCACTCCCCCGCGGCTCGGCTTCTGCACGCTCCGCCCCTCGGCCCTTGCACGGTGCTGGCCCGGGATACCCCCGCCTTAGTATTATATATAGAGAACGCTCTTGTGTAGAGATATGTGCGATGCATCTGACTTTGTGACCTGGTGTTTGATTCGATTGAGAAACTGTCTGCCGTTGCTGGTCTGTGTAACTCTGCGTGATAGAGTTGGCCGACGATTTGGGCAGCAATATACGGGTTCAAAACCTAATGACTTGGTCTTGTGTTGATTGATTGGAGCACGTCGTCAGCGGCGATTGCCTTAAGCCGTCTGCAATACTCCAGACGCCGGACTTGCGCTCTTTCAAGCGACACGCGAGACTGCAGTCCTCCTGCGCAGAAACCTCTGCCTTCGCAACACGAAGAAGAGTGCGAACTGAGACGAGGGGTTTTCCGCGACAATACATACCTACATACACACACACACTTACAAAGATACATCCATAGATAAAAGCAGCCAGACCTGAATGACACACAATGACTTGGAACAGACTGAAAGAGACAATGAGAACCATGCGTCGTAATACCTGTGTCTCCTGGCGCACATCCTGAGGTTGAGGTGTCGGTTGTGGTGGTTGTGGTGCTGCCTCTCTCGGTTCGACGACGTTTCGGTTTTCCCGTCTGCCCCGTCGCAGCCAACCGGCGCGACCTCTGCACAGACACCAAACAGAACAACTTAGCACAACTGCAATATGCAAACTATGAACAAAGGGGAAGTTTGTTCAGCTACATCCAGCAACAATAAGAGTCCTCAGAACAGACAGCTCATTCCAGCACGACTTCTGATATAGAGTAGAAATACACAGCATAATTCAGTTCTCTCTATCTGATAAACACAAATATAAGTGATGAAATGAATACACTGCCCATAGACTGGCCCTTGGAACATCACTTGGTGAGGGAGAAGACAAGCCACGTGCCCCCCCCATGTGCCTAATAAACTTCTGGCTCAGATATCATCCCTAACTTATCTAGTGACCTCCTCTCTAATGGCATTATCATAAGTCACAATGCATCAACCGATGATGTTTCAAGTGAAATCATAGTCAAAACCATTAATAGACCGGAGAAGAGACTGATCGTCTTCTCCACACATTGCAGCCTCTCAACGTTAGCTAAATGAACAACTCTCTTTCCACATGAAAGAACCCTAATACAACTTACATGTATGCGATCAGTGCCAGCGTCAACATCGCCAGGAAGCGTTGAGGCGTTGAGTAGAAGTAGAGGATCGACATGAGCATTAGGAATCGCACAAAGACATACGTGTTATCCAACCAATCTCTGTTGCCACGCTCTCCTCCTTCGTCGTCATCTACATCTCGTCCTCCCTGCGCGTTCATCCTCATCGCCGCCTGCAGCGGAGGAGGGTCTGCCGGCTCGGCCATCACGGCACCTGGCAGCTCGTTCGGAAAATTCTGATTGGCCAGTGGAACTGGAATGACGGGCGTAACTGGTGGAGCATGTCCAACGAGGTGAGGCTGAACAGTCGCCTGCTGGTACCTGTTCATTAGTAACAATGACAGCGAATTAGCAACATCGGGCGGAAACTGTTAGAAGTTATCCATACAAATCTAACAGTAACTAGTATCACAGAATGGAACCTGAAACCAGTTCTCAGTAACACTACACAATAAGGCTATCAGCCGATGATAAGAAATTCAGAGGAAGGTATCCGATCCAATCTTGTGGACTGAAGCCTAACTTCATCTTTGGATCTCATGGGAGGACCTCTGATATCTAGACTGGCGCTGTTCTGCAATGTAATTATGATACTGCAAATCGGCTTTACTTTACAATGACAAACATTAAAGGGAGAGGCCATGTGATGAATCAGTCCTGTTGCTCTGTCGCTAGATAGAATCTACAACCTCAACTTATATTAATTTTAACAAGTCAAAGCCTAGAGCACACACTCCATCATTTTACTCCACCCCTTCCTGATATGTTACCCTCATTCTGCCACCTTCAAATTTCTCACAACCTAAACACAGCTGACCGTACAACTGCCATCTTCTGGCAATCGGATGCATCGTCTTCTCTGAATAACCCCACTGACTTGACACAGCACTCATGAATGAGTCAATGCCTTTCACTTAGCTTTAACACTTTAACAACAAGCTGCATTGGTTTCCCAGTCACTTTCAGTACACGCTCGTCATTAAAGTGTTAAGGTAGCAATACAGTAATTCTGATTTTTACAATTACAATGACGCATTATGGAAAATGTTTTTGACGTACTGTTGCATGTAGTGCATCATCGACTGTGCGTACGCCTGCTGCATCCACTGCAGTTGCTCAGCACCATACGGCGTGAAACCCGGGACAAACGATGGCACCATTGGAGGCGTGGCACCATAGTACATCATAGCAGGATGCTGAACGTATGGCTGGTAACCCACTGAGGGTAAGGCACTGCAAAGACACAACAGACCATCAGCACTATTTACAATGTCAGCAAGATAAAGGTGAACAATGATAAAATTAAAACAATGGCCTGTAGAGAACCACCTTGTCAGAAGCGCCATCTTGAGGTCAAAGAATCATTCGGAGCATGTATACAGCACAGTCATACAGCAAACCTTGCTCCAAGTATTCATCCAGAAATGGACATGCTAAATGGAATTTTGATTTGAACACTGACTTTAATTTGTACAGCATTTTCATTTCAATTTTGCACTGAATTTCTCGAACTAAAGTGGAGGATATGGAGGAAAATGCAGAGAATTTCATGGACGGAGAAAAAGACTAACGAATGGGTGCGCAGGGATATAGGAATTGAGAAAGAAGAGACACTTCAACAAACAGTGCTAAGAGCAAAGTTGAGGTTCTTTGGACATATCATGCGGTCAGACGGACTGGAAAAGGAAATGATGTTAGCATATGGAGAGGGAAGGAGAAAACAAGGACGACCAAGGATAAAGTGGATGGACGAGATACATGAAATAACTAGAATGAATTTGACAGAACTGAGAGATGCGACGGCGGACAGAAGAAAATGGAGGAACTTGATCATGACGGTCGCCAGGGTTCAACGAACTGACAGCACAAGGTAACAAGGTAAAAAAGTTTCAGCAGAATATAAAACTGAATTTTGAGTTGATATTTGAACTGTTTTTTTAAATTACATTTTTAAGTGAATTAAATTACAACCATCACCACTCCATAGTTCACATCAGGAATGTTTATGATGATGATCATGACAACTGATGATGACAAGAAGAACAACAAAGATGATGACGATGACTGTGTAGATTAACTTTGTTCATACAGTCACTCGTCTGTTTCTAAAGGTCCAAAGAACGGTGGCAAAGGACCCTTACCGTGAAGATGAGTTCAATTCTGGATTGACAGGTGATGATGATGATGATGATGATGCCTCGGTAGGCTGTCTCCGGCGAAGTCCTTCGGCTGATAAAACACCTTCTGGCACATTCTACAAACACAATCACGCAACATTGACCATACACAGTTGGTGATCAGTTGACAAGGGACAGGACCAACCATCTGCCCTCATACACCTGCCCTCATACACCTGCCCTCATACACCTGCCCTCATACATCTGCCCTCATACATCTGCCCTCATACATCTGCCCTCATACATCTTCCCTCATACATCTGCCCTCATACATCTGCCCTCATACACCTGCCCTCATACATCTGCCCTCATACACCTGCCCTCATACATCTGCCCTCATACACCTGCCCTCATACATCTGCCCTCATACATCTTCCCTCATACATCTGCCCTCATACATCTGCCCTCATACATCTGCCCTCATACACCTGCCCTCATACACCTGCCCTCATACATCTGCCCTCATACATCTGCCCTCATACATCTGCCCTCATACATCTGCCCTCATACATCTGCCCTCATACATCTGCCCTCATACATCTGCCCTCATACATCTGCCCTCATATCTTCCCTCATACATCTGCCCTCATACATCTGCCCTCATACACCTGCCCTCATACATCTGCCCTCATACACCTGCCCTCATACATCTGCCCTCATACACCTGCCCTCATACATCTGCCCTCATACATCTTCCCTCATACATCTGCCCTCATACATCTGCCCTCATACATCTGCCCTCATACACCTGCCCTCATACACCTGCCCTCATACATCTGCCCTCATACACCTGAGGCTAAGAAAATGAAGCTGCACACTTCATAGCCCAGTTGGCCGCTCAGAGTTGGCTCAACAAGAATTCAACAGCTTGGAAAAGGATGCCAAGAATGTTCCCCAATGTACGTGAAGCAACTTGAGAAACTTTACCGCTGTCACTTTCCTCTGCCCTTCTCACAGGCTGTCAATCTGACGACGACTCCACTTAGACCTCTCTGCTCAGACTGCATTTAACTTAAGGCTAAAACGAACGTTTTCCTGCTATGCTACCCTGCTTCTGCTTCTGCACCATCCTCTGACCACCATCACCAATGATTTCCACCACAGAACCATGTTGTCTCCCCAACCCGATCCCCCTCTTCCTGTTATGGCTTCATTCATTCAGAGCATTTATATAGCGCCTTTGTGTATTACCTTTATGACTGCACCTATAGCGTTCTGATAGTTACGAGAAATCTCCTCTTCCCTGCAGACAACTTGCTAATCCCATCGTAGTCCAACATCTGCTTTCCCTCATCTATCATATATCAACCAGGCTTTACCAATGGATTAAGAAGCAACCTACATCAATGCCTTGTGTACTATAATAACTAATCCTACATTTACAACTAACAACAGACCACAGTGTAAAACCAGCTGAACAGCTGCAGATATTACCTGCACAGGAGCTGAACTCAGAACCTGTGAGTCCGACATGGACGCCATGCATACCAGATGGACGGTATGGACATTCTGGTCAGGCTCATACTACAACAGGCAAGACAATAAATAACTCAACTCAATGAAACTTCATTCCTCAACAACAGTTTAATGACAATACAAAACATAAGCCAACATCGAATGTCAAAGGAAAAACTCAGAAGGAACAAGTCGGTCCTGCTAACTTGATTGATGCTATTCAATCGTGTAGAAAAACAAACTACAAAGATATCTACAGACCCATACCGAAGCGAAATGCATGGCAAGTCACACGTCTAAATAAGAGAAAAGTTTACAAAAAGCCAATAGCAAAGTTTCAGAGTAAAATATCTGAGTGAACCAGATTTCTCAAAAATATTCAGACTAAACACCGACAGAGAGATTTAGGGTCCGCTCTATGCTGTGCTCCTCCCTCAAATGCATTGAAACAAAGTGACAGGTCAACAGGCACGAAACTAGAGAAAAGTAGAGAGCAGCAGCAGCACCCACCTGTTTCAGAACATCCTGCAACTGATGGTCGTCCTGCAACATCTTTCCTGAATAGATGATTCGCTGTTGGCTTTCGGTCTGAAGCAGAAAACAATCCAAACTCTCTTACGTAACCCTCAATCCACTTAATTCTGTTCCTTCAATCAACAGCTTGAATGGCTCAGAATGTAAGAATTGTATTCCAACACTAAACACAGTGCCTTTTCAGTACTCCCTATTCAATAAGCCTTTCATGTTATGTAAAAGTTCAATATTAAGCACAAAAGTTCATCTCTTTGCAAATAACGCTTGGGGAAAACTGCAGAAGTCACCCCAGGAAAACACCAGATACACAGGCACACAAATCCAACCATCTATTGAAGGAAGCAACCATGCACCTCTGAATAGTAATTCTGTGAGAGGCGCTTTATAAATTATTAGATTCATTACGATTACATAAGCATCCATGCAAACAAGGAACCTTGCTTATTCATTAAATACTGACACTTCATAAATTTATGTGTAATAATGAAACTAATAATCTACCCATTGATATAATACATCCACCCATCCATCAGCTCATTAATCCACCCAAGTGCAGCATCTCATCCACTAGGCAACTGTCACCTTGCAGTCTCATTGTAACACACAACAATCGCTAATTAAGAAAACAATTCCCAAATCACCAATCGATATCCATAAAGATCCGGAGACCAGACAAAGAAAGCAATTAGAGAAAGGTGAGCATTTAGCCATGACCCCAGTGACCCATACAACACAAATAAGCAAGTAATCTTACAGGATTTGTTGGATAGACTTTTGCCAGATGTTGCTTTAGCTTTTGAACTGTCCAGTCGATTGTACATTCGATCTTCTGATCAGCTATCTTCTGATTCGGAGCTTTGATAACCAACGTCACTGACGGACTCAAAGATAAAGACATGATGGATGATCTGTCAAAAACAGAAATCACAAGTCTTTGCCTCACTCCCTTCCAAGTCACAGATCACGAAGTCAGATGACACTTTAATACTAATTCTTTAACACATTGAAATACAAATAATAATCCATAAAATATAATTTAATTTAATACGTGCATTTGCAGAGTACAACTGACAAGTTGAATGTTCAGGCAAGTGCTTAGTTCTGAATGACGGTCAACAACTGCACAGTGGATTATTCTGAAGCCAGTATTTCTGCACTCTGATATCACTTCAAAGTGAAACCGAAAATTTCACAGCGTATATAAACCGCAGACAAGGACAAACAACCCAGCTAAAACGTTACACCAAATTCTATGCCATAAACCATTTAAGTGGTTGCGGACCTTTTTCGAATGGTTCGTAGAGTACGGATATAAACTAAACATACCACAGAAAAATACATCAAAACTAACGAAAAGATGTCCGACAAGTTTTTCTTCGTCCTTAGCGATTTACTATTGACTACGTGTACCGACCATAAAGGAAGAAACACTCGACAAATATCAATGTTAACGTCAAACTTTAATCGTATTAAAATGCATTTAAATGTGCGCTTAGAAATTCATCATTTTACATTGAAGCCACTGTAGATAATTATGACTTAATCCGTATAATTATTAAATCATTGATTTTTTAAAACAATTTCCCACCTAGTACTGTCAGTATACGTGTCTTACAACAAAAATAAACGCTTACGTTGTTTTTCAAATAGATTTTCACAACTCCAGAATGGCTGCGTTTTCAACGACTAGAATGTAATTCCGCGAAGGATCTGTTGTTGTTTAAACCGGCGACCTTTGTCGAAAGATCGCGAAACAAAAGAAAAATGCGCTCCTCACCAACTGACCTACACTTAGCTCAGATGATCTTTAGTAATGGCGGTCGCCGTCCTCCTCATTTATTATGCAGAAACATTGCGTCATTTCGGATTAGGCGAAATCTGATTGGTCGATATTAAAATCGCTTTTACTTTAATAATTGATTAGAAATTTTATTTTGTAACAACTTCGCTTTATTTAAGTTCTGTAGATTAAATCGTCTATGTTAGCAAATTCCAGTAAAATTATGAGGTTGGTGTAAAAATAAATGAGGCATAAACACATGATGTATGAGCGACACGTCTAGAAACGTTACGTATACACTATACAGGAAGTGCCCACCAGCCCCAAGACTTTTGACCCAATTACGACGATCAGTTACTATGTAATGTCATGTAATGTAAGTCTAAAAAACTTCAGCGCCATATTAGGTATACCAACTCATGCACCGACGCTATATCAAATAAAGTCCGCAATAGCGAGGTTGTTTGGTCCGTTTGCGCTCTCAATAATATATTTTCGTTTATTCAACAATCCGGTTGACACACCGCAACCGGTTACAGGTCAACATTCGGGGAGGTCTGAAGTCTGAACTGTCTGATCAAGCCTGAGGAGACAGCATATTGTGCTACAACTATAATTTTGTAATGCCCTCATTGCAAAGTTCAGAAGTGCGCATTGAAGCCAGCTTGAAGAGCTTCGGGTAGACTGGAAGAGGTAAGTAATTTCGGTTTACAGCGAAAAATTAAAGACAGTCTCCCTGAAGGAGAATTGCAAAATGAGGATGGCGAGAGTTCCTTCCAGGTGAAAGGAGCGGAACACGACAGGCCTAATCGAACTAGATAATTATACCTCTGTAGGCCTACTAATTTGCTTTGATTGACAGGGTGAGAATTGCCGGGGGGTTGGGGGAAGTTCAACCCCTCCTAGTCTTTCTTAGGCTCCCATAGTAAAGTCTACATTTCACATCCAAACTGCACATAAATCAACGTCTACCCCCCCCAGTTATTTTTTACAATTCCCATACTGTTGATTGAGCGTCTTAAAAAAGCTGCATGCCATGGTCCCCTCAACTTCACTGTTTCGGGCGTTAGGCATAAATAAACCTAAAACTTACGTTTGACATTTAATTTTACACTGTAGCAGCAGTTGCATCTATAGCATACGAAATAAAAAGATCTTTCCTTGCAAGTGGGAATTAGCCACGGAGCGCACAACGTTCCTGTCACAGATTAAAAAATTGATAGAGAAATCTATTATAAGGTTAATGACCACTGCTTTTAAGGAATTCATCTTATAAAACTTTTTTTCAAAGAAGTTTGTTATTTTGTCATTTTTCATCACGTGAAATGTTGAGCTAAGTCAAAAGTGAAGTTAAAAATAAAAATAAAGGGCGTCATCGTGTTCGTCAGCAGCTGCTGTGTATAAATTTACTCGGGTTGTTTTCCGTTGTCCTACGGGTAGGCCTACTTCTGAGTTCTGATTAAATCTTTGGTCATTGCTTCCATTGGTTGTTTATAGGTCGTTGGCTGTTTATTTAACTTGGGCGATATTTGGTGGTAATCGCTGCGATGATTAAAACTCCTTTCCGTTCACTTTTCCCACAACGGTTATTGGTAATGTATTATTTAAAGTTGATTGGTGCACTTTATTCAGCAAAAGAGGTTCTATTTGGTGCGAATAATTTGATAGTCTTTGACAAGATGTACCAGTTAATACTAGTTCCATCTGTTGAAGCTTCCAGTTAAACAATAGTTTTATACTTTGAACTCTAACCCTAGCCCTGGCCTATCTGTATTATTGTGTTGAACTCGTTGTAGTCAGTTTCGGTGTGTCAGCTGTCTTGAGTACCAATAATAAACGAATATAATAATACTGTTAAGTATCTTCGTAAACGTTTCACCTTCAAATCGCCCGCTGTATAAGAGCCGCACTCTTTCCCGTCTCCCATTCCGAAGTTCTGTGACCGATCCATGTTCCTCGCTCCACTTCGCATCTGAACAGTTCCCACCAGAATTCCACCAAAACTCCTTTCCTCAACCTATTATGTCGTTGGCGCAGCATCATTCGTTTCAAACCCGTCTATCTCTCACTCCTCAGACTTTTGTTTGCAAACATAAGTTAGTTCAAGAAATCTTACGATGATCTCGCCTGCTACAAACTTACACCTAGCTTGAGATTTGCTAGATTAAATTGGCTTTAAAAACTTGCAGACATCAGTCTGAAAGGAAGAGAAGATGAGAGAAAAAGTGAAGAGTAGCTAGTAGAAATGAAGAGATGACTTGAAAGATCAAGTACAGCTATTGGGGCATTTATGTAGCCCTAGAACCTGTGAAATATGCCATACAGTCAGGTGAAGTCTTTTGATGTTTTTTACGTGTGGATTTCCAGATCTCTTCTCGATGGCACAGCTCACTGACGAAGGAACAGAAGGAGAAACTGGCCAAAGGACCCGGTCTGGAGGACTTCGTAGAAGAAAGTGTAACAAAGTTAGACGCAGACTCAGCTTTGAAGTATGCAAGCAGTCTGAAGAGTTCAGGAGGTGAAAGGTAAGAAGTTCAGGAGACAGGATTATTATTACAGCCCATTATTATTATATATTTTAAAGTTATTATATTATTATGTGTTATATTATTACTCAAGTTCAAGAGACAGTATTATTATGTTGTTATTATAGTATTATTCTGCATCCAGTTCTATCTCTTCTGTAAGTTGTTTAAACATCATTCTGGTCTAGACTCTTAAGTTAAGAGTCTAAAACTCTCTTAAGTCTCATTAGTGTCAATTTGCTTACTTGCTGCACCTTCTACTTTCTCTGATCTTTTGGCTTTCAGTCAGGTTTCTGCATCTGATTGTAATTTTAGACGTCGGTTTTACTTGAAGCGACTTTTGACTGGGTGGTTTGTGTGTTATAATGGCGCTATAGAAGTCAGATTGATATTAGATTTGATTAACATAGATCTGCTGTGTTGTCTCGAGCTCCATAAAAGCCAGCATAATGTAACTGATGTCTTATATAGCGTTACTTTAGACAACTTGTTATTGTCCGTTTTCAGTTAATTAAGGTTTTCTTAACGCTGCTTTCCTGTGGTAGCATTTTTATTGGAAGACTTCTTGAAACTGTCTGATGGCTTTTTCTAGGCTGCGATTGCCGCCATGGTTGAAGACGGAGATTCCGGTCAGCAAAAACTACAACAAATTGAAGAACACTGTCAGAAGTCTAAAGCTACACACTGTATGCACTGTCATTTCTACTTCTTATTGTTATTGTTTATTGTTATTGTTTGTGGCAACATCCAAGAAATCTCTCAGGAAGTTGGAGAAGTCAAAACTGGATTTGATGCTCTACTGGATTGGTCTGCAATTAATGAAATATTTGGTGAAAATTGCAGGTTTTATTGCAAATACCAGTAGTTAAAAATAATTTTTTTTAAAGATGTAGGTCTCTGTGGCTACTTGTGAGTTATAGTTTACCATAACCCAACCTAAGATGCTAAGGTTTGCTATAGAAAAATGTAGTTGTTTTCGTTTATGTATGCATACATGTACACGCAAACACAAATCACGCATGATAAAACTGTGTTGTTTCTGTGTGAAAGGTATGCGAAGAGGCACGATGTCCGAACATTGGGGAGTGTTGGGGAGGGGGAGCAAACGAAGTTGCCACGGCGACCATAATGCTGATGGGTGACACGTGTACCCGTGGCTGTCGTTTCTGCTCCGTTAAAACGTCTCGCGCTCCTTCACCACTCGATCCGATGGAGCCAATCAACACAGCGGCTGCAATCGCCGAATGGGGCCTCGACTACGTTGTTCTTACGTCTGTCGACAGAGACGGTGTGTTGCTCTCATTGCATCCATTAATCTTATTATTTATATCTTATGTATATTTTAGTTATTTATGGATTTGCTATTATGCATGCAAGATCAGTGTATCTGTCTTTTTTATTTTGTAGTATATTTTTTATCATGTTTTACGTAATGATTCAGTGTCATTTTATATCTTATCTGTTTCCCTCCATAGCCTGACATCATTCATTTCATTTTAGATATGACTGACGGTGGTTCGGCTCATTTCGCTGAAACGGTCCGTGAAATTAAGAAACGGTAAGTCACAGAAATTAAGAAACGGTAAGTCACAGAAATTAAGAAACGGTAAGTCACAGAAATTAAGAAACGGTAAGTCACAGAAATTAAGAAACGGTAAGTCACAGAAATTAAGAAACGGTAAGTCACACATGACTTAGTCCTTGACACAGTCGGCACATGAATGATGTTGGTTTGTTCAAGAAAATAATAATGGGCATTCTTTCTGAGGTATGAAGAGTGAGGGTACGGGTACTACTTGTACCCCTGAAAATTACATCAATGTATGCAAAGTATTTGATAACCCATATGTAATATATATAGTATATACATATGCATAGCATATGACTCCATTATAATAGACTCTCAATATATATATGAGATTCAAATAACGAACTTTATATTACTTTCCCAATGTGTCTGACATGTCATTCTAATGCTCGTGATTTTTCAGAAATTCGACCATTTTCGTTGAATGCCTGACGCCAGATTTTCGTGGCGATCGAACGTGCGTTGAGACAATCATTGAATCCGGTCTCGACGTTTATGCTCACAACATGGAGACCGTGAGAGAGCTCCAGCGGTGAGTCACTGTCAGCATTTCAACGGCTTCAGTCTAGCAACACATATTTGGGGTTTCTCTTTTTGAGGTAGCTCTCCTCATTGATTGATTGATTGATTGCTGTTTATTGAACTCTATTCACATTCAGACTGGTTGATTGATGCTTTAAAGTCATAGATTAGAAATTGCAGCTCAGTGATTGATTGACTGATTGATTAATGATCAGTTGATTGATTTACCAAGCCTTCATTGAACATTGTTCAACAGTTAAATTGCAGTTCATTGATGAAACAGAACTAGGGTTGTAGTTCTGAGTTTCGATGTCAATAACTGTTTTTCACTAGACTCTCTTCTTGCAGGGTTTCAACATGGAAGCGAATATATCAGAAGCATCCCAAATGGAAGATAAGATGAAGGTCATTTTTTATGATTCCCTTAGAGAAACCATTTGAATCTGAAGGTCAATTCGATCATCAGTCAACCTGGTTGTCCCTTATCAATAATTATTATAATGACTAATTAGTTAACTTCTATAGTGCCAGTGTCTAATGCACAGGGCATCAAACAATGGTTCACCAGAACCAAGCCTTAATCAAGTCAACATCCAAACGGTCAGTTCCTGATCCACTGTTTCATTCTGGCTGTTGCAGGATTCCTTCTTGGCACTCATCAAACATTCGTCTGTGGCATAGAATTGGATTAACTCTGCAGAAGTAAGCAGTGATTTAAAGTAACGAAAAAGTAAAGAAATTGTTGTGAATTGTAGGTTTGCTCGTGACCACAGAGCGAACTACGATCAGTCGTTATCTATCCTTGAACACGCCAAGAAATACAAACCATCTCTCGTCACGAAGACCTCAATGATGCTGGGTCTTGGTGAAACAGACGATCAAATCTTGCAGACAATGAAAGGTAAACAAATGAGTTGCAGGATGATTGTTTGTGTTTGATTACACCAGAAATTCCTTGTTACAAACTCCGGTATAACAAGAATTCTGAAATATTGCAGTCAGGGACATGGACAAGAATATAGCTGGCTTTTGAAAATGAGGACATTATAAAATGATATCGTTATGAGGTTGTTCTTGATGTGGCTTTCAAAGAAGACATTTTGGCTAGAGAAGAAGGAATCTACATCAGTGATAATTAACTTAGTTAGTGTGTAACAAACATCAACAATTGCCATTATTTGCACCATGGCTTTTGTATTTATCGATCCATAATCAGTTGCTTTTATCATTTCGTTCTTGACTTAGAAGTCCTTGCCTTTTTCAAATTGTGTATCCACTATAGTTTTGTGTCTCTCTGTCTTAGCAAACAGGATGGTGATTTGATTACGGTTTGGTTTTGGTGTGCCTTTGGTCGGTGCTCTGTGCTTTAGACACTGGTGCCATAGAAGCTACTAATGAATAATAATAATGAATATTGTATTGGACTGTAGTGAAGTTTGAGTTATCTTCTGAATGAAATTTTGCCAGATTTACGATCGGTTGAAGTCGATTGCCTGACGCTGGGTCAGTACATGCAGCCAACGAAAAGGCATATCAAGGTACGGTTCCTGTTGAGTGAAGACGGAATTATCTTACGAGACGTCACAGTTTTAGTCTTCATGTCCGTTAAGTGAGCAGGTAGTGTAGTGTAACGTGAAGGTAGCATAAGGAAGTTTCAGTGTGTTTAGGGCTATTATTATTATCATCATCATCATTATTTTATTGTTGTATTGCATTTATACATGTAAGATCAGTTAGTCTGAATTGGACGGACTACGCAATTGTGAGTGAGAGACTTGGTCAAGGTCCCTGAACAGTAGCTGCAGTCTGAGATCATGAGGCTTGAACCTCTACTTTCTGCGTTCGCTATGAGTAGTCGTGCCATTGGTCGCCAGAGTACAGCTAAATATGAAGTAGTAGAATATGTCATCATAGTGTGAACAGTGCTAATACTGGTACACGTATAATTATGATTTCCTATGTGAGATACTCTTATAATGAACAGTTGTATTACTCGTAAAATGCTTTCTCCGCTCAGCTGCACAGGCTGAGCTCATTGTTCCTCGTTCGCGTACTGCTCTTAGGCAGCGTCGCGCCTTCTCCGTGGCGGGCCCTTCAACCTGGAATGGGCTCCCTACCATGCTTCGTCTGACACCTGCTGGCTCTGCTTGTTTCTCACTACTCTCAAGACTGTTCTATTCGACCGGGGTTGGGCTGGGAGTGCTTCTGAGTAGGCATCCTTGAAGGGGCGCTATATAAATTTTCTGAAATAAATAAATTGATTATGTTTAGGTGAGAGAATATATCACGCCAGAGAAGTTCAAGTATTGGGAAGAGATTGGAAATGGTCTTGGTTTTGCGTACACTGCCAGCGGTCCTTTGGTCCGGTCTTCATACAGAGCAGGTCGGTCGATTAATTTCTCTTATTTCATGCAGTTTTACGTATGGCTTTTATCCGTAAACATGTTCTCTGCGACTATGTCGGCGTAGGCCAGAACAGAGGGTGGGCCAGCTGACATTAGCCTATGATTTTGAGAGGACCTATTCTTTCTGATAGAGAGTCAAAGGGGAAAGGGGTTATTTGTACATGACCTAGTTACAGACTGTGCAAGGCAGTTCTCTACTAGTGACCGATCTTGTTCCCCCTCTTAAAATCTTTGATTATTAATTGTATATTATATACAGAAATCATATCAAATCATGATCATGGCCTAGAGGGGCGGCACATTCCAAAGAGCAGAAAAACTTACAAATTAAAATTAAGAATTGAACATTAAGTTTAATTTAAAACTGTGAGCAAGAGGACAATCATTAAATTATATTAGTTGAAGTTAACACTGGAACATAATGTATGGGGTGGCAAAAGACTTGGCCTGTGGCAGCCGACTGTTAAATCCACCCCGGATTCTGATGAATAGAAACAGTAATGTAGCAGTTAATGACAGATTGAGGGGTTAGGGTGAAAGTAACATTTGCCTTTTCGCACCTGTAGTGTTGTGAGGCGGAAAAATTGTCCGGAAAATTTCATATTTTTTCGGAAAATTTCCAGTGTTTTTTTCCGGAAAATTTTCCGATATTTTTCCATCAATATAATATTACTAAATAATAATTTAAATGCATAACAATGTTTAAACATCACTCACTCTATACTGTCTTATGTAGTTATAACTGATATAGAAGAAGAAATATTCTTTATTGAAACGAATTGCATACCACACTTTGGTGTACAATAACTCAAGCATATCAATAACATTAAAGATGATTAAGCTATACAGTTCGTCATTATGTCCCATATTATAGGCTCCATATAGATTATCTAACTCATTACCCATAATATTATTATGTTTATTCAATAGATGGCACCGTTAGTGCTTACTGTTCAGTGTGTTCACAAGGCTCAACAACGACAAAACATTAAGAATTAATTGGAATTAAACTGCACTGTTAATTTAGAGAAAATATTTTTTATGATTTAGTCTCCTTAATATTTTTTAGTTATAAATGAAAATATGGGACAAAATCAGCAATTGATGCAGTAGTACTACAGACACAATTTTAATACTGCAACAGATTAATTCTTATGAGCCCTATTATACTATTATTTTATGTCTTGAAATATAATGTTATTGGCATTGCCATTGCAGTCTGACACTAATCTATTTTCAAATCTGCTTTTCTTGGTAAGTAGCAAAAAAGATAAGATAAGATAAGAATATTCTTTAATTGACCAATTGCTATCCGCATTTTGGTGTACAGACATGGTAATAAACATACATTAATACTTAAGAAGATCAAGACAGTCAAATATTCTAAATTACACATATTATCCTAAATCCGAGATCCCATATATATCATCCTAATGATGAAATTTTCTCTCTCAAAAGAATGTGTTTTAGTTTAATTGTTCATCTATGAGCTGTTGCCTTCATTTAGCGGTGTATGGACTAAGGGCAGAGCTGACTAATAACTGAACAGCTGAAAAAATGTCAAATTGCCAGACAGTATATACTGATAGTTTATAACACTAACAACGTACGAATCAAACTAGGCTACTGTAGCCTGAACTGCTAATGAACAGTCTTTAATGTTTATTTTAATTTTTTAAGGTGAATGTTGCCCACATTGACAGAAATACTGTAAATAAAGGAACTTTAAAAAAATAAAATTTTCTAGTGTCGTCTCATGCTGGAAAATCTGACATTATGAGCTAAATGTATTTTTCCGGTTTTGCGGAAAATTTCCGGAAAATTTTCCGCAAAATACTTTTCCGCAAAATACTTTTCCGGAAAAGCTACATCACTACGCACCTGTATAGAAATGCCTCCAAAGTGTGGACATTGGTATCTGTAGTAATTTTGATAATTAGAACATTACTATCTTTAATAAGTAATATGCAAGACAACGGAACTTGCAAACTTATTTTACTTTATTCGTTTACCATTGTGTCTCATGTCTGTCTGTCTGTCTGTCTGTCTGTCTGTCTGTCTGTCTGTCTGTCTGTCTGTCTGTCTGTATCTGTCTGTCTGTCTTTGCATTTGTTATCGTTTTAGTCCGTAATCAGATTAATATATTAATTTATCTGTTTAATAAAGAGCATTTTATCCTTTTAATCCTCCATCAGATTACTCTTATTGGAGTGATTGCATTGCAGGCGAATTCTTCATCAAGAATCTCCTGAAAGGACGAAGACCTGCAGAATGAGGCCAAACAGCACCACTGGCAGTCAATCATTTCAGACGGAAGCACCTGGAAGAATTAACGATCTCCATTTCGACAGACAACCAAAAAATTAATCAGGAATAAAGGAGGCAGCATCTCTGTTACTCCGGACAATAGTGATTTTAGACATTTAAAAAAAAATAAAGCATACCCAGAAATGGCGTGCATTGGTTTTCTGATGGGCTGTTGCACCCAAGGGATGTTGCGTTGTTGTTAAACTGAGTAAATCTATAAATGAAGGAATAAATGTATTTTGGGCATATGGTTATGCAACAGTATGTCTCTTTTGGCACAGGTAATTCTAAAATTGCACTTGCAGGAGATGGGCATTTGCTGTGGGTACCTTAAGACCAGTTAGGCTGCCCATGGAAAAAGTGAATAACTTTCAAAACTGAGTTAACTGTGTAGAACAGTGCATTTCTGTCAACCGAATTATCCAGTATTTGCCAGTGCATATTTTAACGGATTTGGACTACTGGGACCAGTAAGTAGGGTTTGTGTGCTCCCGTTGCGCCCGTCGACAAACAGTCTGACAGAATATTGTCTTGATTCTTGATTACTTCTGCCAAAATTTCTGATGACTTTTTTTTGCTTTTCCCCTTTTTCAGAAAAGGACAATTGTCAGAAGCTACTATTAGTAACTACAATTCGAACCATAGTACCAACTTTTTCTCAAAACTTTTTCGAGGGGGGGTAGTAACGAGTGTTTTCCACCAAAAAAGGGTACATACACACAATAAATCCGACTATTCGTGATGCTTTTGTTTCACACACTACCCCCCTTTATTACGCCGCTGACTAGTGGGACAAAGTCTCCTACTGTAATTCCAATGTTATGAAATTAGAGTATTACCTATGACAAATCACCAAAACTACTGGGACATATCCTAAAACTACTGGGACATTTGTCCCAGTAGTTAAACAGTTAAAATATGCACTGGTATTTGCTGACTCGAAAGACCCTTCAACGTTTCTCAGTCTGAATATTCCACTCACATGGACGGCTCTTGGTAGACTGTGCACCTTTTCTGTTGCTGGTCTTAGACTCTGTAACTCTCGTCCAGTAAAAGTTGGCTCTCCAAAGTTTGTTCTGGCCTTCAGGTCACCCTCAACTACACGCGTCTTTTCCTGGACTCGTTTCCTCCGTTGGCTGTTTCCGTGTCTGCTTTCGACCGGACTCGCCTGGAATATGGATGGCTTGGACAACGATTCAGACAATCATCGACTGATGCCTTGTTGAGCATTATGATATTGGCGCTATAGAAGTTATTAATTGAAAAGAGGTAAAAACGAGAAATCGACCAGTCACTGTATGCTTTCTGTATCCAATCCAAATGTGCCCCGATGAACACGTGGCAAGTGGCGTCTACCCCCCCTCCTCCGACCCCAACCCACTCTGGCCGATTGTTTTAATTTTTGTATCTCTGACCGTTATATTTTCGGAAAGCGACAACCCCCAGTTTAAGTCCAAAACGTGAACACCACTTCTGGCAACCGTAGGAGATCGTTCTCCCCCTCCCCATTGATAGACGCCATTGCTCGTGATATAGTGGAAAACCTCGTATAAGCTTAGGCCTATTCCAAACTACAGGCGATAATTATATTCGTGTTGTGATTTTCTAGTAAGGTGTAGCACTTGGCCTCAGAGCGCTGACGTTGTAGGCCTCTGCACAGGGGCGGACTGGGCTGAGAATTAGTACCGGGAAACAGTTCCTCTAAGGGCCCGATCACGCGTGGGTGATTGGGGGCGTAGCCTAAGTCGGTTGTATCACACTAACAGTGACACCGTTACTAATGTCACGAAAACAAGTAATAATATTCAACAGTGTGTCGACCTTTGAACTGCACTGAATGTATGTATGTAGGCCTATGTATGTATGTATATGGCCATTTATATAGCGCCTTACAAGAAACTCACGAAGGCGCTAAAATAGTGTTCAACGATTCGTTGGTCAGTAGCGAGTCGGTTCAGGAGATCATGAAAATGAGCCTATAGTAGTAGCATCATAGCTAAGACTTGTGGTAAAATTCCTGGCTCGGGCCTGGCCGTCTACACTCTGTTGCAGGGTTTGTATTGTTAAATTTGAACTGAGGGTTAAAAAATTAGCGATGTCCGGATGTCCAGACCAGAATTTCTTTAAAAACTGGAACCAGTAGGCCTATTAGGCCTACGTAAATTGTAGTGATTGTGATAGTTCGTACTTGATCCTTAGCTGTGTCAAAAATTGAACAATGAAGAATACAGCAGCCTACTTTTATTGGAAAACTTTTGAGTTTTATAATTATTAAGAAGATTAATATCTAATAGCAAAAATGACTTAACCACTGAAGTGGCCATGGCATAAATGAAAACAAAGAGGAAAACTAATTGATATTTTCATTAATTAATCAAATAGTTTCGAGCTATGACTGGATCATTCAGCTGTCCTTGGGAAGCATGTAACATTGTGCAGGGCACTATGTTTGCCCGACTTCGACCAACTAATAACATACTTCTCAGCTGACTCAGCATTCCATAGGGCGAGAGGTGGACCATTTACACCAAGTAAGTCATTTACAGATGTAATGTAACGATCAACCCGTTTAGAGGTGTTATAGAGATGCATTTGACTGAATACTCTCTCAAACTATAACTGGTTGTCTAACATTGCATCACCTGTGTTATTTGACTATAGCATAGGCCAATTCTGAATTTGCTAATTTTTATAATTCTAACAATTTGCTGTTATTTATTTCAAGAACATGAATTGATTTTGCAAATACGAAACAGTCTTCTTTGCATAGCAGTTTAATCCAGTATGCAGATCTCCAATCCGAAAGCCAATTTTTTTAAACACGTAGGCCATATGCTTATCGAAAACACTGTGATTTGGGTTTAGAACTTTACAATGTCATGTCGACTGTGTTAGAAATTTGAGATATAGAGCCTACTACAAACTCTTGGGGGATGAGCTGCCTGATAGGCCGAATGTGTGCCAATGTGACGACGGATATGTTTAAGCCTGTGGGGTTTCATATCGAGGATGACTCATTGACTCGTTTTATAAGTTGATCATTATTGCACTTTGAAACTTTTAGATGCTCCCTCGGAGAGTGAGAGTCAATTCAAGGTCAATCTTCCGTGGCCTGTTGACAGTGGCGTACGGAGCTTAAATGCCGCCCGGGGCGACGGCCCAAAATGCCGCCCTTGGCACTTAATTTTGGAAATTTCCGGAAAATTTTCTTTATTACTTCCACCAAAATTTGATTCCTCTCCTCCCCGTGCAAGACTCATGCTCATCTACTATACTATAATTGTCAGAAGCCGCCCTGTCCTGCGCCCGGGGGCCGCCCACCGCCCCTCATTACGCCACTGTATGCTATTTATTGGATTATTTTTCTTCCTTTCCTTCCTTCTTTGTCTACTTTTATTACTTTCTCTTATACTTTTTCAATTTTTTCTGCATTCACTCCTTCTTTTATTTTCTTCAACCCTATTTTGCCGCCCCTGCTCAAGTGCCGCCCGGGGCGACTCGCCCCCTGCCCCCCGTGTCGGTCGCCCGTGGCCTGTTGATGATGTCTGTCTACCCCTCCGGCCCCTTCTGACTTACATAGACCTACGTTAAGATAGACAGAACAGCAATACGTGGGAAGCACATTATTGGGGTTAGGAAAAGAACTAAACCTCGGCCAAGCCAGGCCGTTGTGGCCCGTTCTGGCAGCACGCCATGTTGGGTAGGTCTGGTCTGCGGGGCACCGATATGCAACCAGAAGGAGCGTGGGGGAGGGTTCGCCCCATGCACAGGGCCTCATCCAGCCGATATTGTACAGATTACAATAAAGAATGTATTCTTTACATGCTAACCAGAGCCATGTAGATTATATGTGGCGTCATATGTTACCCGTCTTTAGGCAAAAGACATGCAAGTAAGTAAGTGCAATTTAACGTGCTGATCATAAGCATGGTCAGCCGATTTTAATTGAGCAGGGGCCGGGGGCCCACCGGGAAATTTCCCGGTTTCCCGGCGGGCCAGTCCGCCCCTGCCTCTGCAGCCCTGCTACAAGTCAGCGGACAACAACAGATTACATCCGAATATTTACGCCAATGACAGATTTTTGGGTGCTGAAGAAATCATGAATTATGGCGGTGAGAGATCCCGTCGTGGTCTACAAAGCTATGTCAGCAGCTATAGTCGATAAAAGTCCTCTCGTGCATAATTTTTTATCATTATGCAAAGGTTAACAAAAGTATAACGTACAGGGGTGCAAAAAACCAAACTTTTTCAAAAGGAAAAGTTGGTTTTTTGGTTATTTGGTTTTTTATGGTTTTTTGGGTTTTTGTTTTAAAGATTTTCCTATTTCGGATCATAAAACTCATAAAATGGCACAATACCGTTCAAATTAATCAGATGCATATAAATGAAATTAACTAGAACAGTAGAACCGTAGAATGTCATAAAACGAAACTTACAAAGAATATACAATAATTGCCAAGAGAGTTGAAGAGACGCAATTTTTGGCATTTATAATTTCTAAATTTGTAAAAAACCAAAAACCAAAAAACCAAGCCTTTAACAGCCCTGATAACATAGGGCCTACAGATTATTGGTGACACCTCTGTAAAATGCCAACCATGCCACTGCGTTTTCAGATGGTGCCAATCGCAAGCCTCTACGAAGGAGTTGGGTGACGCTAATATAAGCATCTTTTGTTGTGACACAGCGTCTTTAAACAGAGACTATCTGCCAACTAACTGTCAATAAGCTGGTTCCTGAGACTTCATTTGTTTGGCGCTCTAGATTCTTGAGATTACGATTACCGGCGCTTTCTTAAGGCGCTACAGAAAAGATGGCTATTTCAAGTGTAAACATGCATGAAAATGACGAAATCAAAGCGTCCGATAAAGAAAGGACCGATTGTTTTATCTCATTTAAACAGATCTCTGCTTTATAGTTCTGAAACAGTTTCTTCAGGAGAAGATGTCGATCGTGGTGAGGATGAAGTAGAAGCCGCACCAACGACGACCTTCAATATCGCTCAAGGAGATGTTAAGAGTCCCCGTCTGGATAAGTCTAACTCGGAGTACTCAACATTTGATGCAATTCTAACAGTTTTTGCAATCTGTGGCTATGTATTCGATCTTGGTAGCGATATATTTGTAGCGTTTGCACACTTTCGGGATGGACACTTTTGGTGGTTCGGGTGGACTGTCGCATTTATTACTCTACCGTCTCTAGCCATTTCGGCGTTCAGCCTGACTTGGTACTTACAGGACTGGAAACGGAAGCAAGAAGAGGACAAGAATCAAGTAGAGGAGAAGAATGAAGTAGAGGAGAAGAATCAAGTAGAGGAGAGTACACTACGATGGGTGTTTCGCTATGTTCTACTCTTCCTACAACTCGGGCCCATAGTAAGGTGGGTTTCTTCGATTGTTTAGGGCCAGGGTGTCCAACTGTTTCGGACGAGGGACCGCGTCAATATTTTGCCGGGGATTTGAATGAATGATCGATCATTTGGCCATTACTAAAAAAAAGCATTTACTAAGAAGCAATAAGTTTGATTGCTTATCTCAAGTACTACATTTTCACATCATTGCTTAGTGTTGAAGGTGGTAGTGACACTCCATGCTTCATGATGGTGAACTGTTTGAAGAATGTCGCCATTCTTTGAAGAGTTCATTGGTCAAAGCAGTGACAGCCTCCTGTGTGTTTCACTCTGCAGGACTTAGGATCTTTGTTCAACCAAGGCAGACATTTGCCCTTCCAAGTTACGAGTTATGGCCTGCCTCTGCTTTCACCTGTGTTCTGATCGGAGTCTTGACTGTTGCTCCGTTGTAGGTACGTGGATGTGCTGGTGTATGGCATCCGGAGCATGAGAGCGAGCGCCCAGGAGAAGCGTGAGCTGCTGAAGAAGATGCAGTGGGAGGATACAGACTCAACGCTTCTGCGACTGTTCAAGTGCATGATGGAAGCGGCTCCTCAGCTGACTCTGCAGCTCTATATCATCACAGTTCAGGGCATCCAAGGACATCTTGTGCTCGGTCAGTCAGTCTGCTGTCTTTAACTTATATAGCACTACTATTTCATTTAATCACTGCACTCATTTTGTGTGCAAGGTCATCGGCATGAGACAAACTGTGCTTTACATACATATCAATATTTATTTATTTATTTGTTTGTTTATTGTACTTGATGTGCCTGCAGTGTTATTAATCTGAATCTGAGACTGTAGAACAGGGATGTCAAAGAGCAGGCCCGCGGGCCATTTCTGGCCCGCCGAAGATTTTTTTTGGCCCGCGGCGCATTGCCTGAAGACTAGGCCATATACAATTTCAATATTTCATTTTGAGGCTCAATTTGCTTTATATTGTTTGACTGAAAAATGAAGATCAAAATTAAGATTTTATAAGCCTAATTTGACTGTTTGTTGCTAAAAATGTGCAAAATTTTCTGGGGGCGGGATCACCGAGTCAGATTATTTTGCTCAGGCGCCTTCGGCACTCTGGCCCGCCACTTCTGAAAAATAACTGACCCGCCATTAGAAAAGGTTTGACACCCCTGCTGTAGAAGGTAAGTGCTTTTATAGTTTCAGTCTCCAGTCGTTGGATTACATACTTTTAACACTATGAAATAGACCAGTATACCACTGTGCTGCTATACATAACACATACCATAGACAGTCAGTTCTATCCAGTGTTTAAAAATGTGCATATGTAGAAGTGCCTTCAACTAATGTCGAGATGCAACCATAGGCATCTAGAGTTATTGACATGTTTGCTTAACTTTGGCATTCTACGACTAGTTTCACGTTGACAACACAGGCAAGCATTTCCTATTTACAGCCATGGGTATGAAGGAGGTTGACAAGTCCCAAATCATCTCATCTCATACACTATGTACAGTTGATGTACTGGTTTTTATAGTTCATTTTTTCGTTTTTAGTATAGAACTTGTTTTATGGTTCTTTCTTGAATTTTGTTGCTTAGAAATAAAAATGTTGGTTACTGTTTCTTGGTACCAAAATTACCTGAAGCTTTCCACATGCTGCCTTAATTGACCTTTTTCTGCATATTTTCTAGTGATAGGTCAGTCGATATCGTGCATTACGTCTCTCTGTTCCGTGTCTTGGTGTCTGACTGCCTACCAGAGTTCTCTGCGCCTTTCCTTATCAAACAAAAAAAACATTTCGCGCTGGGCGATGGTCCCGATGTTCTTCTGGCGCATTTTCACAGTGGGTGCACGAGTCATCTGCTTCTCGCTCTTCGCTTCAACGTTCTCCTACTGGATCTTCGTCGTTGTTGGTTCTCACTGGTCCGTCATGTTCGTCTGGATTCTGCTGCAGAACACGAATTTCTGTGAGAACTCAGTGGAGGAGTTCTTCTTCAACGTCGTAGCAGCCACAGTCAACATCTTCTGCTTTTTCAATGTGCTTGAAGGACACACTCGCCTTCGATACTCGATCTTCTACGCTCTCGTCTACCTCGAAAATATGGCAATGATTGTTACGTGGTATTCGTTTCACTCGACCGAGGAGGCCTGGTACATCGTACCTGCAATGGTTGCTGTGCTTGGACTCTTCTTCGTCGGGATTTTCTTCCAGCTCATCTACTACCTATGTCTACATCCGAACAATCAGAACAATGAGGACAATCAGAACAATGAGGACAATCAGAACAATGAGGACAATGAGCACAGATCGAAACGGATTCGGATCTACATTCCATGTAGTGAACTACTTATGGAGGCTAAGGCTGACATGTATGCCAAAAAGTCCAAATCCTCTGTTTCGCCTCCTGTGTAGGATTTGTCTGTTGTAGGAGATATATTTCTGTTCTTGTTTTATTCAAGCAACAATTTTTAACAGTTGCTGTCAGTTTATATCCACAGAGTTTTAACTCGATGCCAGTGTTGTGTATATTTATCTGAATGAATATGAAACAATGTGTTTATACACGTATACCGGTATGTGTATGGGTGCGTGTATGGTGCCATTAACAGTTGATTACATTTGGACGACCTGTGTCATATTATCTTATCCGGTGGCTCTTAAGAGTGTATTGTCCATAGACAACCTGTCATCTGCAAGCCACATGGTCTGATCCACTGCCCTGAGTTTTGCTGTTAATAGGAATGACTCGCCTGTGCTTCAGGTAGCAATGATATCCATAACTGGATGATCTCGACTTTGTCACAATGAGTGATGATACAGTGAGCTTTCTATTTCTGTTTACTTTTTGTTACAGCTTGTTTTGATTTTGTGACTTGTTGACGATGACATAATATACTCATTTGTACTTGTGTTTCTAAACATGCTGAACATTGTTTAGGTAATATATCAGGTTTAGGAATAAATAGAAGAAAATTTATTGTATTGTAATGTGCCCTAGTAACTTTTCAGCTATTGTTTCCAGCAGCTTTATTAACGAATTTATGCATATATATTTTTTACTTTTTACTTTGAATTGGGTGAAATTAATACAGACTGTGATTACATACATATCCACTTGAATATTTCTATGTAATAAAATGTAAGCTGCTGATTTATATAGCACAAGTATGCAGCTCATTTTTGTATTGTACTCATAATTGTAACCATAGATTCATTTGGTGCCTTTTGAAGGGAACTCTTCAAAGGTTCATCCAATGTGGAAAACAAAAACGTCAATCAAACAGATTGGTTTTCAGATGCTGACTGAAAAACTGTTTCTTTTGAGGGGTTCCCTGAAATGTAGGGTGCTATTTAAATGTGTGAATAAAGTGATGCAAAGAAATTGGTCGATTGGTTTCTGAAGCCATTTGTTGTTTAAGACTCCGATAAGAAGAGGAACTGAGTGGATGATCAGGGCTCGTTGATTTCGTATTGATCTGAAACATTTACTGATTCCTTAACGCAAGGGAATTCCCTCTGCAGTGGTATTTTATTATTAGAAATAACTTTAGAACTTTAGTGTGTATATGTGTACGGTATATATATATATATATGTATGTTTGTATTTAGATATATATATGTATATATATACTTGTATTGTATATAGCATAATGACATTTTATATATAACTTTTGATATTATTCTGTGTTTGATAAACATATACAGTAATTCATTATGTTTTGTATGTGACGTTGTGAAATTCCTTGCAACTGTGGCACGTTTATGGTCATTGTGTTACTCTTTCGGGATTACAGATTATGTTACATTACATATGTTACAGGCTGTGTTACATTAAACGTTGGTTACTTATAATTGTAATTGACCATTTATAATAGCATAACTCGAGGGCAAAACTGCTGTAATCATATTACTTATAATTAAAAGCTGCAGATTATGTTTGCATGCATATATATAATTATAAATTTAATTTAATTTTTTTTTAATTTTAATTAATTATGCATATATATAATACATATACATTCATGGATTATAATTGTGATAATTTGCATTGTTGGTTTTATTGAAACTTGCACAGATTTCAGCCTAAGTGGTCGTTTTGAAGCAAAGCGGTCCATAGCCTGACTACCCAAACTCTGCTGGAGGGGCCATGGCCAAATGGGGCACCCCGGATCCACCCTTGCTACAAAATTACGTGATCCAGGCTATGTAATTTTGATTACGGTGTATGTTAAAATTTTTATTTTTTACTTTTTTTACATGCTAATAAAACTGGCTGATGATATTGCTTTTGTTGTTACCGCTAGTATTCGCTTCATCTGCTTTGGAAGGTTTGTTCTGACTCTCTTGTTTACTCAGATTTTGATCAAAATGTTTTTGGTGATTTTATCCGATCCATTGAGTGAGTGGATGCTGCTTTCTTTATGTTTTACACCATGAGTTAAATTGTTAGGCTTTCTATTGTTTGTTATTATCTGCGTGCAGAACGTTATCTAGGCATATTTTCAACTTGTTATTAGGTGATTGGATGTGTGTGTGCGTGTACATGCGTGTGTGTGTGTTTGTGTGTGATAACATGAGTTAGAAGTTGAGCAGAAGGCTGAAAACTGAAGACTTGCATTTGGTTGTTATTTGAATTCTAGGCAAAGAAATGTTGCTAATTCCTTATTGCTATTGAGTGCATTGTTATTATTGATGATGCAGCTGGTATTGCAATGTCTGGATTGCTTGCACATTGTTTCTATGTATGTATGTGTTATTGTGTTTGTATGTATGTATGATTGTATGTATGACTGTGCATGTACATGTGGATGGATGTATGAACTTGTGATATCTGTGTGTGCGTGCTTGCGTGCATGTGTGTGTGCCTGTCAGAAGTGCATTGCTGCTGGTCTCGTTGTATTGTTGCTGTGCAGAGTTGTGGCTAACGTCTTCCTGTTATTTGTTACTTTCAATGGTTTTGCAGCTGGCATTGCAGCGTCTGTATTGTTGGTTGTTATTGCTTGTCTTGTCTGTATTGCTGTTATTGATGTTGATGTTGGTGTATGGTTTGTAACGATCTGAGAGCTGAAACACTTTTAAATGCACAGCCACTGCTCAGCCAAATATGAATATTTTAAAATGTGTGATTTATAGCAATTCGATATTTTACTCTGACAGCTTTTACGCTTTTCTAATTAAAATCCGATTGTTTTTCGATTGAGCATTTCTGTCCAGCTGTGTTTTTATGGCTGAGCCGTTGTCGTTGCAGGTAGTCTGCAGAATCATAGAAGGCGTTGGAGATGAGATCAGGTGGTCCATAGGATTGCGTCCAAGGTTAAAGGTCGAGGCTGGACTCTATGTAATTGGGACAGTGCAGGGCAAGTTCTCTGTGGTGCACAGATGTCTCTGTCATCAAGCAGTATAGGAGTTGGTGACGGTGATGGCTGGGATGTAAAGGACAGGATGGGGATGAGGGGGAGGGCGGAGGGGCTCCAGCGAATCAAGGGCCGCCGCATTGAAGGAAACGAGCGCCAACCATACGTCGTTCCACATGGAGTAATAGGGGGCCTTACGATACTTCGAAGCTCCCGCTACGTAGCCACGTTTCAATTGGTCGATAGCTTGCCCACACAGAGCTCATATAGGACCCATATGGGTTCCGTGTAGAGCCCACATGAGTCCTCTCTAATACCCATGGAAATGACCCCGACTATAGAGCTGTGACCTAAACTGCCCATTGAGAGAGGGGCAGCCAGCGTGAGTGGCGGAAGAGCTGCACCCACCGACCGACAGATCGACCCACTTTGAAAACTAAGCGAAGTCGTCGAAGCTATACGATTGCCGATTACGATATACGACTACATGTAGACCTACGTGTAAATCGTGTACAACTACAGCCTACAGGCTCTTGTTTCTTTGATAAACCGCAAATACAACCATGTCAGCTACCCGTGTATACGCTACCCGTCTATATTAGGTCTATATGATGCAGCGTTAAACGCGGCACAAAACACGCGAGAGTTTACAGTTAACGACGTTGTTTTCGTCCATCAAGTTGTAATTATTTTGTATTTGTAATATTGTAATCTGACATTTATAAAGCGCCACTTCAATAAGAAAACCTCATCAATGGCGCTCCCGACCCAAACCAATGAAATTACTGTCCTATAACATAACATAACAAGGTTCATAGTGGCTCAGAAGACTTGCATCTGTGTCAGAGCCACTCTCTCAAGTCTCATCCACTGCATCTTGGCCTAGTATCCAATTTTACTGAGTCCCTTCTTGAATTCCATCACCGAGTCCGCAGTAACAATTTCCTCGTCCAACTTATTCCAATTGTTCACTACTCTTGCACTGAAGAATCTTTGCATTATTGTCCCAGCTGATTTTTTAATAATCTTGTATCTGTGCTCTCGAGTTCTTTTGTTAACTGAGAATTCAAATAGCCTTGTTGCTGGTATTTTGTCTCTTCCTGTCACTATCTTGAATGTCTCTATTAAATCTCCTCTATCTCTCCTTTTCTCCAATGTTGTCAGGTTGCATCTCCTCGGTCTTTCGTCATGTCAGAACAGTCAGATTGCCGAATCCCTTTATCATCTTCGTTGCTCTCCTTTGTGTTTTCTCTAGTTTTTCCACGTCCTGCCTCAGGTATTGAGGTATTGTAGCTGATCTAGAGAAGTAGGAGTATTGAGGTACCTACGTTAATTGCAACTGTAAGCCGTCAAATGAAATATAGCAGGCCTATCGACATGTGCAAGATGGATGAATGTAGATGGATGGATGGATTCATCCGAAATGGATGCAGAATGGATCTTTGATGTGGGCGCCTCCTCTAATGCCCACATTTTATACCAGAGATGGTAAACTGGTCAGCGACGTCTGTCGGGGCATCATCAGCACCTGCCCATGCACAAAAGCACCCCCCCATGCACAGCCCATCATCGATGGTGGGGTCGCCATCCTGTCTCCAAGACTCCCTTCTTCTTTGCCGCCGTCGGATATCGCCCCCCACCTGCTCCCCACATGGGCGTCGAGAGCCACGGCGGGCCCCGGGGCAGACACTTATCAGAGTCCATCAGGGCCCCTTGTTTTTTCAATTTTATCTGTAAGTCCGAGTCTGATGTAAGGATGAAAAAAAGCCTATCAAACTATATTTAAGGAATAATATTAATAATAGTAAAAGTAGATGTAGAAATCAATTTCTGGTTTAAAAGGTCCATCAGCCTCGCCAGATCTATCTGAGTCATCTTCTCCGGCGATTTCATTAACAGGCATGAAAATGCTTCCATACCCATTTTCAGGCTTCACGTCAACTTGACCTGTGACAGTTGTAAGTAAGTAAGAATAAGTAAGAATGTTCTTTATTAAACGCAAGCAAACGCTCAGCGCTTTACATACAAAGTCAGAAATAATTTATGTACAAAGAAAACGATAATTAGAGGAAAATTAAGTCAACTAGAAAACATATGTCTAGCTGTACAACATCCTAGCTAAGAAGCCACGCCTGGTAAGGGAATCAAATCTAGGAAGAACACGGTTATGTGAGCGTGGGCGCAGGTCATGACCAGTGCAATTGACAGGGGAGAAGGTCGTGGAGGGTGTGGCTAGTATTTGTTAAGATGTTTCTAAAGAGGTCTATATCAGCTTTTTGCAAAGCTCCTCAAAGGTGGGGAAAGATTTAGGTAGGAAACCAAGGCGTACCAACTTGCGGACCAGAGCGCTCAGAGAGTCAAGTTCCTGCTTACTGGCAAAGCCCCACCATACTTGGGAACAGTATAGC
Source organism: Aporrectodea caliginosa (assembly GCA_020284085.1). NCBI lineage: Eukaryota > Metazoa > Annelida > Clitellata > Crassiclitellata > Lumbricidae > Aporrectodea > Aporrectodea caliginosa. Next base: position 473,306 of record JACEVL010000506.1, read on the forward strand.
ATGCGGTTGATAGTGGTAGCCCTGACCACATCATGAAGCCTGACCCCCGAAAGCCCATGTGAGATCAAAATACGATGGGCATAAAGAGATTGCTTGGCCCGAATGCAAAGTCTTTGAACATATGGGGAAAAACCGAACTTTTCGGTAATCTCAATGCCCAGTATATTCAATGACACAACCCTTTTAATGCCAGTTGTCGCATTATAATGTCCAATTTCAGGCGGTACGGATATGTCACTTGCAATGTCTGCATAGACTCTGTGCCATGATCATAAACTCCACTACTACCGGGTACTGCTACTACTAGCGACGATATTGTCAGCTTGATTTCCTGCATCATTCGCTTTTGATGAAATTGAAAATCAAACATTTGGAAGGAGTGTCTATCTAGCTAATCTTTCTTTCCTTTTTTGAGCTCCAGATTTCTTATGGTAATTCATCGTCTAATTTGTCATCATCTTAAAGAAATATAGCCTAATATAAAATATTGGTATTTTGGTAGTATGATAACTATAGCCTATATCCAGTTTTAAGTTCAAGTATTATTTATTTGGATAATAACTCAAATTTCAATTCGTAAATTTACATCCAGTAAAAGATTTTATGGCTGCCAGAAAATCAATAATCTATTATAGGCCGACTGCTGATGAATCCCAAATATAATACTGATAGTGTTTTTTAAATTAAAGTTCTTCAACTATAATATGACCACAACTGCTACAGTTGTGACTTAAATAACTGAAACTGATTTTACCATAAATATGCGTAATGCGAAGTGCTAGGCCACGCATATATGATTCTATAACATATTCGTTTATTGGTATGAAACAGGTAAACACACCGCTATCTGATACATGTGGTAATAGGAAAGTTTAGAATGAGTGTAGTGTTTTAAGTCATACAATGTCAGATTATATCACCAAGAGAGCTATATATATAGGACTCTGGGGATAAACTGTCTATCTTTCGGAGGCAATGTGTAGCTATGTGAATTCTGGTGTAATATGGAATTCAGTCAGTAATCGAAATTTGTCTCAGACAAATTGTCTGCATTACTTAACTTTGCACAGTAACAGCTAGAGGCTAGATCGAAATCATTCTGATGACCAACGTCTGTTCTCGCCCCCAAATCCTCTTACTGGACAACTGAGACTGTGTTAAGTGACACAGCTACTAAATCGTTTTCGTTAACATTGCCAATAGAATTATCTGCAGTGCTAACTAACCTCTTCAGTCCAATTTCCACCGTCACATTCGTTACTGGCTTGCTTTTCTGGCAAAGAAATTCGATAGATCGGTTTCTCTATTATAAAGCTTAATCCCCTAGTTATTAATTAAATCTGAAGAATTTAATTAAAATCGTTTAAAAAAAGTAAATGAATGGATTACAATTAGCGACTGTTTACTGAACATGAATAACTACATAGACCGAGTAACATGAACACTGCAGCGTGTGTAGTGTGTACACTGCTGTACAGGCTTGTAGAGACACATTGAAAGAGATACCCCTAGACTGCGAGAGACAGACAGACAGATATACATTTATAGAGATAGAGAGACAGACAGACCGACAGAGACAGACAGACAGATATACATTTATAGAGATAGAGAGACAGACAGACCGACAGAGACAGACAGACAGAGACACAGAGACTGTGAGAGACATACAAGGCAGATATTATTTCCCGCATTCCATAGCCCTGATGGAGATGAGTGATAGGTAGAGCGGAGGTATACAGGGAATCATCCCTTGCCCTAAATTGTTGTGCATCAGAAAGAAACGATCTTTGTGTACAACTGTGTTCGTTTCTACTGTGGGTCAAATACGATGACAATAGTCCGCTTCCTACTCATCGGGATTCGGGTGGCGTAAACCAAGGAACTCTGGATATTATTAAGAAGTCCTTGGCTAAACAGACACCACACATACATGTATAGGCCTACGCCTGTGGCCCTGTGTATCATGTATAATGATTCACGAAGCATCCGTCATTATACAGACTGCAGTGGGCCAAAACTTGCAGCTTTCTTCAGATTGAACAAAGTTTTAGACATTTCCGGGCCCCTGCCAGGGCCCCCTGCCATAGAACCGGGCCCCGGGGCAGCAACCCCCTGACCCCCTCTCATCGGCCCTGGCTCCCCATCGGTCGGTGATCAATGATATTAATTCTTAATCCTGCCGTCGGTGTCGCCAGCAGCAGCAGCGGCGGCAGACGACACCTGCGCACGCCGGATGACAATAAAGCCGCTCGCCTGGCGCCGCATTATTTGATCATCCTTCTGCCATTAATAATTGTCGCATATTGAGCCAGCAATAATGCGCCACGTAGTGCACACATTACTTCGACCTTCTTTCATATTATGCGTGTGTAATTATTGCGCCCATCGCGCTCCATCGTGGCATTATTGCGCCGAGCGCGTCCCATCAATGAACCAAAATGGCCGCCAGGAAGTCGTCTGCTTGACAATGGCCGACGTTATCGAAAAAATTATACCAGGTGGCCTACGAACAATGTCGAATAATTGTTGGCTGTTCATAGCAGTTTCGATTAAACGGGTCATTTAATATGCCGGTTGAAAATCAATTACTTGTTGAACGGAAGTAGATGTTTGGAAACGCCGATAGATATTGAACTGTGTGTCGCATGAATCATTCAACGTCTGCAAGCTTAGCGCGTTGGCAAGTGAAAATGCAACTATGCAAGGTGTAGCCTACACATGCATGGGTGATGGGTCCAAAGTGTCTACACCTACAATCTCGCAATTTATGTATAGGCCTATTCTAGGTAAGCGGAAAAGAGGCACTTCTGTAGCGCATTTAGGCCTACATGTTGATGCAAGACCAAGTCCCACGGCACGTTCTAACTTGGTTGTGATTTGACCAGTCGACTAAGTCGTTAAGTCAGTCGGTAATTCCTTAGCGACTGGTTCCGGGGGACTAGTTCAGAGGCTCGAGGATCTTGCAACCGGGGCTTTTATCGCCCAAAAATTCGGGTAGCCTATAGGCCCTACTTCATTCTGGATGTCTCCTAGAAGTCTATTGCTTTAAACTGTGCAGCTGGTTTCATGGTGAGACGATGTCTGAAATTATCCCATGTAGGCCTACAGGGCCTAGTTTGTTGGTTATTTGCTGTTTCACAGCGTTGTGTCATAGTAAGATGATTAACGTCGCCCTCCTGCTTTGGACTGGCACTACCAGGATACGAGCAGTGTATAGCTGAAATTCACATAGACTTATGCATGCAGGTTTTGTTGACATGATCGGTTATGAGGGTCTTGTAGGCTGTTGAAGATGGTTGCATGTCATTAAGTAGTTCTCTGTCTTCGACGTGACATTGTGTTGTCATACATTGTTCAGCTGATTACGTGTATTCTTAAGCAATAACATCTTAAAGGCATGTTATTTACAAAAGAATCCCCGTTCTCAGCCGATCGAGATGTCTGTCACCGAACGTTCTTCTCTCGTCGTCCGTCCTAGGCTACGTGTTTTCTGTTGTGTTGTCAGAAGTGACCCAGATCCTGTAGATAGCCTGCGGTAGCCGTATACTGGGTATACGAAGTGTTGACGAGTACTTTGAGCATCATATGAGGACTGGTGATTAGTCCTCTCTCTCGCCGTCTGATCATTCCACTGACTGTTGTAGGCCTATATGGGTCAACATATAGGCCTATACGCCTGCTCATTAGGCTATAGTTGCGCTTGCTTTATAGGAGACGTGAGTGGAATTGGAATCTCTAAATAAATTTCTGATACAAGTATTCCAAAGCCCACAAATTAAGCCGAATTACTCTGAGAGCTGCGCCATTTGTAGCAGCTGGTTGCATGCTGTTGGCCCAATGAGCGTGGGGCTCTCTGGGAAGATGCATGTGTCCGTCCCTGCTGCCAGCATGGCGAAATGGAGCTCATATAGGACCCATATTCTTAAATTGGACCCGTATCAAGCCCATTTGGGTCCCATCTAGCGTCCATTGAAATGCTATTATGCTGACAGGGAGTTGCTTAATTATATAGAAGAAGATATAGGCCTTCTAGAAGTTTCTTACATCGGCTCGGCTATAGTATAGGCTACACTCCGCTACAGCAAACTATGCAGTTGAAGACTTGCAGCTGAAAATTAGGTCAAGCTTGTCGAAGAGCTGACCAGCATTGTGCCAGCGGTGGCAATTATCCTGGACAACCTTCTTCGTCTTGTGGTTCTCTGCCTCTTAAGCAGGTTCAAATGTCCAAAGTCGCCTCTCCTCTCGTTGTTGGGCCTCTTCTTTCAGCTTTCTGTTACCGTTTGTCATCATCCAGTCCACCATCATCTGTCTTGATCTTCCTCTTGTCTTCCTCCCCTTCATTTTGCCTTCAATGACCGTTTTTAGTAGTGAGGCTCCTCTCAGCGCGTGTGCCCGATCCATTTCCTTTGCCTCTCTTATTGTGCGTATAAGGACTCTTTATTCTCCAATTATTCCCATCACTTCTTCATTTGCTATATGTTCTGTCCAGCTGATTTTTTCCATTCTTCTCCATGTCCATATTTCGAAACGAAAGTCTCTGCATAAGTGTCTGTTCGATGTTCGCCCTTTTGATGGTCGCCCTTTAGTTCGGTCGCCCTTTTGATCGGCGCTTTTTAGATCAGTCGCCTTTAAAATCGGCGCCCTTTTGTGGTCGCCCTTTTGATGGTCGCCCTTTCGGAGTCGCCCTATCGATAGGATACCCATAGCTATAGGCTACTCTGCACCATTTCAGCGCAGTAGTTGACATTAAGTTTTGTAGCCTACTTGTGAAACCCTGTGCTGCCTGTTGGGGTTATTTTTCTTGCAAGCATACAGTCATCAATTGCCTGCTTACAGTTAGAATTAGAATCTCAGGGTCTAGAACTGCAAGCATACAGTCATCAATTGCCTGCTTACAGTTAGAATTAGAATCGCAGGGTCTAGAACTGATCACCGACAATTCGAACAGGCGACCGAGACAACATATCACCTCGATTTTAACGACCAGTATCTTTGACAACCCCATAACAGTGGCGTAGCCAGGAATTTATGATGGGGGGGTTTGGGATTTAAAATACTGGTAATTTGTGTTTTCAACCGAAAAATTGCGAATATTGTTAAAACTTCATCGTGCTGGGTGCAAAAATTTTTTCCCTAAGCCAATGGGGGGTTTTAACCCCAAACCCCCCTTGCCTACGCCACTGCCCCATCAGTTACCTATAGCACATGCTATAGGTAACATCAATATGCGATTGTTTCCCTCAAACGTTCCTCGCAGTGTATATGGGTAGATGCGTGACGTAGGCTGTTAATGTTTTCATGACGCACAAACCGTCTATCTATAGCATCCGTCATCACAGTGCACGCTTTCAAAGAAGAATCTATATGCTATATTGGTAATTGGCACACTATAATGACGTGAGGACATACTGTGGGTGTATACAAGATATGCGTATACCCCCAAGCCGCCGCCATAGCCGCCGAGCCGCCGAATAAGCGATTATTTTACGGCTTAGCCGAAAAACCGCCGAAAATGTTTTTACGGCTAGCCGCCGGAAACATATTTAATTCAGCTAGAACACGCACAAAGTTGTGATTGCAAAGTTTTCCCGCTGGTTTCAAAGAGTTATGACTTTGTAGATGCAAGTTCGGACTTATTGAAACTGTACTGTTTCGAATTACTTTTTGTGTGCCACTAATTATTGTTCAGTTTTATGGCATTGTAGCAGATGTCCTAATGTCTAATTAATTGGCTTTTTGGAACTCTACAGTCGATACACATTTTGAACGAACTATATTTCAAGCCGTATTTTTTACGGCTAGCCGAAAAAGGTAGTTTACGTTATTTTACGGCTAGCCGAAAAGCCGCCGTAAATTTTCTCAAGCCAGCCGTTAACCCAAAAAATTACGGCTTGGGGGTATGGATCATATGCGTTATTTATCGTGAGGTCATTTATATGGCTATTGTTTTTGTAAGATTGATGCAACCTGTTAGCACTGCTTCTTATTTTTTAGGCACTTTTCACGTCAAAAGATTTGTCTGATTTGCAAGCGTTTTCATTGTAAAAATAATCATCAGAACAATTCAAACGTTGAAATTGAAAACGGTGTTTTTATATGAAGGTCGTTTTCTAAGTTGGGCAATCCATAGTAATCAGTGCCAATTTGACTTTCGTTAAAGGCCCTATATTTCGATACGGTAACAAGCAAGCATAAGACCGCGTTATACGATGTTGCCCGCAATTGAAATTACCGGTGAGTCAATAAAACGGTTCCATTACTAAATAAATAGGTTATGGTGCATTTCTACTGCAATATATTGGAAACGCAGCCTCTGTAGTGTAAGGCCAATCGAAACTGCACACTATACGTCACATAAATCCACCAGATATGTTGAGTCTAATGCTGACCGTCCACGTCTGATATCTTACCTTTTGCATTTCTGTGACATCTACAGACAACTAAACCGATTCAAACAACAACGGTCGACTTGTAAACGAGTCACAGACGCGTGTCACCGTTTCTTGAAATTCAGTCCTCTTAACAAATTCAGCTCCGTCTGTCCTCAGCTCCGTCTGTCCGTCCGTCCATCTGTCTGTCTGTCCGTCCGTCCGTCCATCTGTCCATCTGTCCTGTCTGTCCATCCGGCGTGCATGTCTGCAATGCGCGTGCGTTCGTGCACGTGTCGACGGACGCAAAAATCGACACAGAATCCGGATTGAGGAACTAGGGCATCCAATGATGCGGCGTCATCAGAGGCTGCAGAAGGAGGAGGAGGAGGAGGAGGAGGAGGAGGAGGAGGAGGAGGAGGAGGAGGAGGAGGAGGAGGAGGCTGGCTGCCGAGGCCGTGCACACATGCAGAGAATCATCATCCGCGATCTATATACGAACGTATTAAGCACCCTATACTCTACTCACCACGCATTTATGTAGAAAACAGATGAGTTGCGATCGCCAATATACATATATATTATATATATATATATATATATATATATATATATATATATATACTTCTAATGTTCGTTATACAGTTATACGCATATATATAGTTCATGCAGCGGGTTCCATATGTCTAAAAATATATAGTTCAGAACCCGATTGCTTGAACTAAACTTATATATATATGCGCAGAATGATCAGCAACGTGCATTTGCAGGGGCGGAAAGCATGGGCTGGACAGCCACTGATTCTGTTGTTGGAACGACTCCCTGCGATGATCGAACGCAAATGACGTAAGGAGGAGGAGGAGGAGGAGGAGGAGGAGGAGGAGGAGGAGGAGGAGGAGGAGGAGGAGGAGGAGGAGGAGGAGGGAGGGAGGAGGGAGGAATAGAATGGAGGGAGGAGTGTGTCCAGTCTGCATCGATGGTCGACCGCCTCCGCCTCCGCTGCTGCTGCCGCTCAGACTGGCCAAGGATCGACGGACGGACCATCAGTCGATCGATTGTCCGCTGATATATAATGGACGCACACGCTCTGTCACTAGTCACCGACGACTACGACGACGACGCGTCGATTTCGCTTCTCACGTCTCCAACAGACACACAGCCAGTCATACACAGACAGACGTAGGCATAGAAAGCGAGACAGACAGACAGGCAGCCGAAGAGCTGGAGGTTATCTCGTTTCATCTCACCTCCTGTTATAGTTTGCCTCATCATCTCTGATCGCATCAACCTCAGTGTTCGTTAGGATGCTCCTCTGCTGTGCAAACGCTTTAATTTTCTGGGAACCTTTTCACAGAGGTTTTTTAAATGCAGAAAACTTAAAAGGACCAGGAAATTGCATGGAATACGGAATCCATGCAATTAGTTTGCATGGAAAATAGACTCAGACTGTATACCATTCAGTATGGAGTTAATAATTGTGAAAACTGTGTCAAAATAGTTAAACAAGCAGTTTTGTGAATTGATGTAAGTTTATCTTTAGTTATATTTGGGCTTGCATGTAAATGTTAATGTACATGGTTTTGTTTTGTAGAGCGACCGTATGGCCTCCACCTTGCTCATTTTTCAAAGAATAATTATGTATGTAAACTCTCCTCTCATGCATGTAAGTCTTTTCAAATATGTATGCAATTGTTCTTTGCATGTAGACCGAAGTATAGTTCCCGCAGTCGCCAAGAAGTTCGCGACTGACTTGGAGAGTTGTATAACGACCGTATGACCTTCACCTTGCTAATTCTTAGCGACAGACTTACAGCGACTCAGTCGACTCACTTGCTTATCGACTGACTAAGTCGCTTAGACTTGTCCACTGACTTACCGACTTGATATCGACTTCTGGGGTAATCAACTACATCAATTAGTTACATAACAATATAATGGTAGGCCTACTGATGTGCAGTCTGTATTGACCGTGTCATTTCCGTGGGCATTAGATGAGACCCATGGATATGTTCTCTAACCGGGTCCAATATGGAAATATGAGTCCTAGGCCTATAATGGTTCCCCGCCATGTGGACCGATGACTGAAATGTCTCACAGGTAGCATAGGCTTATAGGTCGTCAAAATGGGTTCAAACGCCGGATTTCTCCCGGGAGCGCAAATGGCCGCCTATTTTTCCCAATTTCCCAAATAGATCATCAATTTTGCTGACTTTATCTCATCATCTGTTGTTAAACGGCTGTTTAAAGACATTGAAACCAGCGTATTTTAAACGAGATGGTTGCATCAAAGAGATTTTCTATGAAAAAGTGCGTGACGTCAGGTAACGTCACAGAATACGAGTGCACAACTGCACATGTAGTAATAAGGAGAGCTAGTAAAGTAGTTAAGTAGGTAGGCAGTAAGTAAATAACTGGTCATCTGATATCGACTGATTGTTAGACTGTTGTTCTTTGACACGAACCTTGTATACAAGTTTTGCTCCTGTCCTGCTGCTGATACATATTAAGTGAACAAAGTCACTAGCAGTCGATAGCTTAGCGACTGGTTACAACTTGAGGGCTAATTAGCGGTTGGCGGCGGCGGGGATGGCTGTGACTCCAGAGACTATAGGCCTAAATGCAGTGACAGCATAAAATAAATGCTACTTACTTACTTACTTTCTTAAGTGTACAATATTATTCGTTTTCGCTACTATACAATAATTACAATTTAGTTATTCTCCACAAATGGTTAATATCACTGCATGTTGAAAATGCTCGTTATGCTTTCTGTTGAAGCTCACACGGAAACATAGCCTATAGGCTATAGCTGGAAACATTCAGAAGATAATTCAGTTTATTTTCACGTCATCTCCAAACGGTTGATAAAGACTAGAAGAGGCGCAGTTGTGTATACCACTTAAAGTATAGGTTTTCAGCTGCTATATATATGTGCCAACTTGCCCAACAAAACAGTTTGTCAAATATCAACATTGAAACACGAAACTGCAGAAACGAAAACAGTTAATAAAGTCTCAAGTGAACTGTGTATAAACTGTAATTTAAGCAGGATGCGATTTTGTGCTTGACAGAAGTTGGGGAATAGGGCCTACATAGCCTATGAGCAAAAGCGAATTGTATGGAAAGTATTTTATCTAAATATAGGAGATACTCTAAACTATAGCGGAGGAAAGTCTGTGGTCAGGAGTGAACTGTGTATGGGGGAATGTATCTTCAACGGATGATGGTCTGAACCAGCGGGGAAAGAAAGTTCCAATTCCTACCCGGCAGCGACGCAAAAGGGTTTCAGTTGAGTACGATATCGGCGATCATTCCAGCCAATCGCTGACCCTTCTGCCGAGCCTCTGGTGATGTATCGGCAACGAGACCGAGGCAGGAGCAGTTGATCTCCGACAGAACCAGTCTTCTCCCGGCGGATCCAATGCTTCCGATCTGCCCAGGCTTTAGTCCGTCTTCTTCGATGCAGTCCACCGACCACCAGTAGGGAAGCTCCCCCAACCTGAGTTCGGCCTTGATGTCCTGTGCCCAGACAGAGATGGACTGCGCCAGGCTGACGTTCTCCTCGAGGTTCAGGGTGGTGTAGATGGCACCCGAGCGCAGGGTGGCCGTAAAGGCGGACTCGTCGATCGGGCGCTTGTGGACGATCTCCAGGACCTTATCACGTGACATGAGGAACCGGAACTCGCCGTCTTTGATCAGAGGAAGAAATGGCATGCTGATGGCATCCTCGTGTGAGCACAGTTTCACGAACCTAGGAATCACTTCACGTCTCGATATCTTCTCCGACGTCTGTGTATAGGCGTCCGTGATGATCAGCTCTTCCCTGCTTTCCAGCGTGTTTTCCAGCTTCCAGACGCCGAGCCCTGTCGAACCCCGCATCATTTTCAGGACTCGAGGTGCTTCGGCGGCGGATATGATCTCGTCTATTTCACCCTCGTTCTTTTCCAGCTCCTTGTACTCGTGCAGTTTGATGCCGTCCACTCCCAAAGCGGTGTTTCGAAGTCGATATAGGATCATTTTGCTACCAAGAACATCCATATGTTCCACGTCCGGACCGAGAAGACATCCAGCATCTTTCAACCCAGTCAGAAGCTTAACGTATTGTTCCATAGAGATTTCCGGATAGTCCATCGGATTCACTCGACCGAGAAAGGCTGTATTAGGATTGCGGTTGATGAGGGTGTCCGCAGTGTCTTCACTTGTTATGAAGAACGGAGCAGACTGCACACCCTTTGCCTCGAACGCTTCCACAAGCCATGGCGTATCGCGTCTGTACTTGCCTCCCACAGTGTCCGCATGTTTATCACTGGCCGACTCCACCTCAAGCACCAGAACGCGAGAAAACTTCATGATTTATCTGTTTTGTCGTTTACTTTATAAGAAGAAAGCGAGATTTTCGTTCTAAATAATTTTGTGCGCATAAAATAAGAAAACTTTATTTCTCGAAATCGAACGTCTTTTGCCGCTCAATTCACGCGAGACGTCATATCATCGACGTATTTCCCTTAGAACATCGATGCTATAAAAAAAATTATGGTTTGATAGAGGTCAAAGTGTAAGCTAAAGTGAATTAAACAAATGGCAGTGCCGCTGTAATCTTTATTTAAATAATAAAAGTTAAGAGTGGAAAGTAAGTTATAAAACAACTTTTGTACCTTTTCAGAGAAAAAACGAGACTTCTAATCTGCATGCTGTGCCTATCCGGACCCGTTTCTTTTAATTGCGGTCAATTGCTTTCGCACGAAATTCAAAGCAAATCCAACGAACCAACCGAGCAAGAATGAAAGCTTTGAAGAAATATAGGCCTAACGAGTTTAAAAAAGTTAAATTGAAAGACTGCTCACAGTTAAAGATTTTTACAACCATTGCGTGATCAGAGGAATACAATGGAGAGTGTTTGACGATTTACTATTAATTGTTTTTATTAACTATAGAGGATCCACACCAGAACGATTGAGATCACGCCAGAACGATTTCTTGGAGATATATTAACGAAGACTAAAGACTGCCACGAATAACACTGGTTAATTGAATCAGACAAAGATGGAATATGAAATCCTATAGCCTATGTGATTAATATCGAACTTTGTTCGTGTAAATTGTTAGTTGGCATTTTGTAGACTAGTAATATCGATTTGGTCATTTCACTAAAAGTTCATTAGTAGTTTATTTCACCACATGAGTTGGTTAATTGCTGAACAATAATAGGCCAGAGAATTGCAAGTATTAGAATCAACCAGAATCAAGGCTGATATTCGGACAACAACGCACACACGGTGGCGCTACTCAGCTGCTCGATCAAATATGGAATCTATGTGTTGGATGTGTAGTCTGTGTTTACAGTTATAAACAAGGACGGCGTATTTATTAACGTAGTGACAAAGAAATTAATGTATTATTAGGGAAAATCAGTTAAAAAACGCAATGCAACAGTAAGAACAGTCTAATTAGGAAGCATAGCGAAGACTCTTTATTGGAAGATGTCTGCTGCGTACGATGCAAACGAATTCTACACGGGTTCTGATCTCTTAAGACCGATCAGCGAAGCGACGGGTCTTTCCATAGACAAGGTACCACACTTACTCCCTGCTCCCTTGATTGTAGGGCAGACCATCATTCTAACAGATCATATGCCGCTATGTGTGTTTCTTTCGTAGCAGGCACTGATGTAATAATATTATAACTGCCAAGCTGCTTAGAATTTCACGCACACGCAGTTGTGCCATCGAGAAAGTTTAGATGGTTTTGTGGACGTGAGGTAATGGTAATGCCATTCTGGTTTTGTGGTAGGGACGAGCTTTTAGTCATATGACTCTTTTCGTTGTTGCTTTGGCGTAGGAAAATGCGACTGTCATTTTTTGGATGATTGCTTTCGGAAAGACCTTGGTTGCTAAACACGTTCTTTAACATCTGAGACATTTGCTGACTATGGTTTCTCAGCAATTAAAGTGATGCAGTGGTCAAATAAAGGCTACCACTCAGGTCCACCCTTAACCCCACCCAGGCTGCACTCTTGGCCAGTGTTTGGTGGTGCATAAAAAATCTAGAAAGTGAGAAAGTGTTCATAGGAAAAATAGTTGCTTGTTAAAATCAATTTTTTTATATTCTAAACTTTTGGAAAGTTACTTGTAGCACAACATTTCTAAAGCATTATGTCAGAAATAGTTGCTGGCGAAAATACAATAAAATGCTGCTGTTCACTGACATTTGTCTGTGTACTACACTAGAGTGTTACAGTATGTAGTTATAATGTAATATTTTAGCCTGCATCAGAAATGCAACTCACTGATATTCAAAGTTTAAAATTCAGAATCTAAATTTTTTCCAGCATTTCAAGTTGCAATATTGAAATATTGGATGGTTAAAATGCAGTGGGTTCCGTGACCAATTGAGTGCTTTGTGTAAGGTTCCATCGCTATAAAAAAAGTTGAAACCACTTCCATAAGTAATTGGTTACTGCAAAGCATTCATGTGCCCTATGATCATTTTTAGGCTGTAATTGTGATGTTTTTGAGTACTTGTTGGCAGTCAATATATATGATTATTATTGTTCCTTGGTAATGATGCATCTCATTGCACAATTCCAGTTATAGCCCTAAGTTTAAATCTGATTGGAACCCAGAACTTGATGAACTGAGGCAGGACTGCAGTTGATGCAGTTGACCTGTGGTAAACGTGTGCTAAACCCAATTCACAAATTATTTATCATATGCAGCAGGTCATAAGGCAGGCAGTCGAGTGTAAGGATTTGGTATTGGACGATGAAATATCAAAACTTTATTTTTCAAAAGACGTTCAGAAATTTATGAAGAAATGGAATAGTTAATTTTCAAAGTGTAAAATCCTGCACAATATAAATGGAAGTGTAAATGACAAAGATATTGCAAGTTCTTTAAGCTGCAGTTTTTCACAGGTTTGCTTTGACTCTTATAAGGGCAGTTACAGATTTATTAAGTTTTTGGATAGTCTTCACTCTAAGTTCCTTTCTGACTATGATACCAGTGAACATACTTTATATAAACGACATCGAAACGAGTCTTAGATCTCTGAAAATGGTAAAGCCTGGAGACTTAATGGATTAACCAAGGAATGCAATATTCTGTCATCCGGCTGTTATATAGTGCTCTTAGACTAATTGTTCAACATGATTTTTGATATTTATGGGTTTGTTCCTGATGACTTTGGTTTTGGTGTGATTGTACCCAATGTAAAAGATAAATCTGACTGTATAGCATCAGCTGACAATTGTAGACTAGGTACTGTATAACTATCAGCAGAGCGCTCTCAGAGTTATTTGAGTGCTGTATCCTAAATAAGATTGGAGCCTCATATGGCCTCTAGTGATTTACAGTTTGTCTACAAGAAACTTTGCACCTGCTATCTTTTCATTAAGACCAGGTACTGACTTTTTCTGACTTGTGGTAGTACTTTTTACGTTGCATTTCTGGATGCAAGATTTGTTAAGCTTATTTTTGTCTGGTGTGGTAAGACTTTCTCAGCTGTAAAATGGAATGAGACTATCTGAATTCTAACTTTGTAATTTATAAACTCCAAATTTCTAAAGCACTACGCTAAAGCTAGGCACAGAACACCAGCTTATTCACAAGCCATTGAAAATGGAATTGGGCAAGCGGTATTCTTTCTCTGATTTTCTATGGTATGTGTATGGCTGTGGTTATAATGCCCTGGAAATCTCAGATTTAGGTTGGCATCTTGGCCAATCTGACTTAATATTGCTATATGCTCATTTGTAGATTTCAAAAAAATTTCATGTGTTAGTTGAGTTTTGAGTAACATTTTTACTTTCAGTTAAGTAAAATCACTTGTGTCAGTTGAGTTTTGAATACAATTTTGATTGTATGAATTGAGTTTTGAGAAACACCTCTTATTTCAACTAAATTTTGAGTAAAATTTCTTGTGTCAGTTGAGTTTTGAGTAAACTTTCTGACATCAGCTGAGTTTTGGATAAAATATCTGATGTCAGCTGAGTTTTTGAATGAGATTTCTGTTGTTGATTGTGTTTCAGGCGAACTTCTTAGTCTGTCAGTTGGTGTCGTTGTTGCTTGGCTTTCCATATCGCTCCGTTCTGGGGCCACACAGGGTTTCACCAACCGTACGCCATGTTGTCCAGGTCACGATTGGAATGCCACTACTCATCTTCTGCTTCGGAGAGTAAATATGCACCTTACCCTTACTTGCCCTCTTTAGTGTTCTTGCATTTGTTTATTTCATCTTGGTCAGTTATTTTAAAGACTCTTATGAGAGATTTGTATAGAGCTGCTTGGAAGAGATGCTAATAGGAGGAGGAGGAGGAGGAGGCACTCTGTCTTATAACCTAAATGATGTTACTTAAGGTTCATTAAGAACAAAGAGTTTAGCAGTTGCAAGTAGGGACAACTGATTGTATTGTATTGTATTTGAACACTTGTTATAGCGCCCCTACCAGATTTCCCATTCAGAGGCGCTCCCGACTACTGCGCGGACGCTGAATCGGAGTTTCACGCCGAAGCGCATGAGCAATTGCGAGTGAAGGACTTGCCCAGGGTCCCTACGCGGCGACTTTGAGGTGGATTCGAACCCGCAACCCTCCAGCTGCAAGGCACCGAACATACCCCTAAACCACCGCGCCCCAGTTGTATTGTGATGTGTTGTGTGTTGTATTGTACTCCACGTTTATAATGCGACCGAGCCACCCGCAGTAAAGATCCGAGAAATTAATCTCTGATAAACCGACCCGACCGGGAAGCGAACCCGGGGCGCCAGCGTGACGAGCAGGCAACCAACCCACTCGGTCACTCAGGATCCTGATAACATACACTCACACACAGCCCAAACAATGGATTCTAATCAAGAATGTACAGATGTTCTGAGTGCTGCATGTGCATCCATAATGTAATTGGTTCTAGTAGTAATGTGTAATTTGCTGTGTAATGTGCTGTTGGTAAGTGCTGTAACTGTTGGCACACCAGAAATGTAGTTGTAATCATAATGCTGTGTAGACAGGTCAGATGGCTGTGTTGGATGGTGTTTAGAATTGAAGCGGTAGAAGAGATAAGGGGAAGAGGTGGAATTGGGATAGGATTTGTGGAAAAAGAATGTTTTCAGTTTGAAAGAAAGAGCTGTGGAGAGATAGCGAGAGATCATCTTCCAACCGATTATCTCGAGCATCAATGAAGTTCTGTGAATTTCTTGATTGTTTTCTTTCTGTAGGCAGGTGAAGCACATATTCGCTCAGACAATTCTCTGTCTGGTCATCATGCGACTGTTGAAGCCAGGTATCATGGAGAAGGTGGTGTTTGCAGTTGCCATGGGTTACCTCTGCATTACCCACATCTACCGAATGGTTTACGACTATGGTGGATACACGCTCGACATAACAGGGTAAACTTCTCTACTGTTTCTGCGAATGGGGTAAAGTTACGGAGGCGGAATTGTTCTTTGGCTGAGTTTAATATGAGAGTTCACGTCTCATAGGGGTTTGTGGTAGAGTGGTTTGGTCAGCGTCTGATTTGTTTGTGTTGGCACTACCAGAGTACAGGCAGTGACTCAGTTAGGTACACATGCATACATGAATACCTACATAAATACTCAACGTAATGTTACAAAAAATAATGCGGCATATTCCAGGTCCCACCCCTTATTGTGTTCTCTTTATGATGCATAGTAACTGTGGTAAGTTTCATTGAGATATATTAATATTTACTGGTAGCTCAATGTGCTCATATTTTTAATATTATGGCATGCACGTTTGTTGCGATAAAATGTATTTTTTTATTCAAATTTTTCTCCACCAGAGTAAATGAATTCCTGAGTAACTCAGTATTGTTGTAATGTCAGTGTTCACCAGTGAAGGTGTTCTTGTTCACTTTCTTCATTACTGAGCTGCAGACTGAGTTTGTTATTATTTGGAATAAATATAAACAATCATAGTATCCAGTACTGTTAATGTGTGTCTGTGCCAGTAGTGCTGTATAGTTTTCACTTAACTTGTGCATCACTCTAGTCTTCACTGAGAACCACAGGTGACTGATTATAATGCAACTTTGATTATTTATTTGCTGTTTATTTCATTAGTGAGTGATAATAGGGTTTTTGGCTTTGATTGGAAATATAATCAACAGCCAGTAACTCAGGAGTTCAAGCCGGTGCCTGCGTACTTTTGGAAGAAAAGTTGGCCAATGATCTGGTCAGCTTAGCTTGCAGGCATCATGGAACTAAAGGTAGCCAAATTGTTTGACACATTGAGAGGACCAATTAGTGGAACAAACATCAAGTTGTTCCAGAGATTTGGTGAGTATTGGGGCTTGATCAGACTATGACAGTGTTTTGAAGGTAGATTCCATAGCATTGGCTCTAAATCTAGTTCGGGATGACATCATACAGTTCATTCAGTGCTCAGGAACATACACAGTTTCAGCTAAGGGACTTACCGAGAGCTTCTGTAACTGCTGCTTCTTTTTATCGGAGCATAGTCCGAGTCAGGCAGTGTGAGTGTTCATATTCAGGCACCCTGACCCTTCCACCGAGCTAGGTGGAAGGGTCATCTGATATAATTATACAGTTTGAAAATTTTTCTTTTTCGCTCCCAATTCCGCCGGACTGCACGTGAACTATCAGCTCTCGGTCACTTCAACACCTTCGTACTGAAGGTCTATCTGAAGACTGAAGGCCTGGTGTACATGTGCATGTGCTTCGTCTGCTCCAAGGAATGATCTTCAGTTATACTCTGTGAGTTAGACAGCTACAAGAAGACACACGATGCTAAAGCTGTCATTCGCTGGTCACTTAATGGTATGTGAGTGAAATTCTGGTGGGTCTCGCTTCCTTGACTCTGAAGTTTCTGCAGAGATGAAGTCTTCCATGGTTTCAGAGCTGGACGTCAAAACAATAGATCATCCTCAACGCATTTCCTTCACTACAACACTTTATCAGAAGCAGCAGCTGCTGTCTGACTTTGTGTGGTAACACAACAGGTAACTTTTCACAGCATTGGATATACCACAACATTTCCTAGCCTACAATCCAGATACATGGGACAGTGACAACTGTTGCCCAACAGAAAGTGAGAAGTCTGCAAGTTGTCAATGAAATCGAGCACGGAGTGGCTTTGATCCAGAGTTTCAATGGAGTCCTAACAAATCAGGAGGGGCAGAAACAGTTCTTGCTGCAAGTCATAGAGAAACACTGACATGACTTTCTAAGTCCAAGCAAGTTCACATTTACTACAGCTAGTACAGCAGCAACAACATCAGCATCCGCAGAGACAAATGCTTAACATTTCTGACATTTTCTGTCTTTTTTTTGGAAACTGATTGTACTATGTGTTGATTATTATACACAGTCACACACAATACACACTACAGTATTAGTAACTTTTGGAATTCTGCAGTAATTAGCAACAGCCATTGACCTTCTTTGTGAGCATTTTGACAAGATTCCGAGTCTTCTGACTTCTGGTGTTGAAATTGACATTGTACGGCAATATCGGAAAAATGCCACATATTGTAAAACTTCATCAGTGTTGAGCTACCAGTAAATATTATTAGAATGCATCCAAATTTTGTGAGCATATCTATTTTAACATTAGGAACACATTTGGTGGGTGGGAAGATGAAAATTAAAAAAATTATTTTTGAGTGGCACCCTAATGAATACCTACATACATACTGGTTGGTTTGTATGCATAAGTACATACATAGATACATAATATTACATATATATACAATACATACATGTATGCTATACATACATTAATACATACATACGTATATACATTTATACATCCATACATACGTATGTGTTACCTGCTTTGTTACCTTGTATGTAAGCCTATGTGTTACCTAATCTATGTTTTTTCTTCAGGCCAATGATGATAAGCACGCAGCGTCTGTCCAGTCTCGCATACAACATTGCCGATGGCAACTCAAAAGATGAGTCTAAACTCTCAGACACCATGAAGCGACTTGCCATCAGGTACGTTCCTTGGAATTGCGTCTTTCCTACGCTTCATGATTATGTGGTTCATACAAGATGTGTTCAGAGAAGATTTTCACCTGATTACAGCTTCGATTTGAACTGTTGCACCGTCAGGTGATGCCTTGTGCATTAGACAATTGTGTGATAGAAGTTACTCTAATTAATAATGATAATAATTTTAAATCTGTTTAGCTAATGAGTATCTGATTTTCTTTTCCAGGCGGTTTCCGAGTCTCTTGGAATACTCCAGCTACATATTCAGTTTCCATGGCATCATGGCTGGACCATTCTGCTTCTACAAGGACTACATCGCCTTCATAGATGGCAGCAGCTACTTCACGGAAGCTCAGCTTCGGCCGGTGAGAGCTCTTAGCTTCCGTCTGAAGAAGATCTTCTGGTTGGCTGCTCTTTAACGACGCTGTGTCGTAACAAAGACGATATGCGTCACCCTCCTCCTTTCTCCAGCTTGGGACTGGCACTACCAGAGTATGAATAGTGGCAGAGTTATGAAGATATGATGTGTCATTTACTGCTTTATAAGTGAAGAGCTGCTTTGTTTTGTTAACAATATTATTATTAATATTATAAGATTAATTTTTACTGCGAGGTAAAATGATCTAAGATGTCTGGGTTAGCTAAACCTCATCAGGTTCGTGCTGTGAAGGGTGAGAGCATTAAACGTTGGATCGCAACTGATATCATGTGGGTTGCTTTTCTTTGTAAATTAATAGCACGTGGTAGAATAGTTTGATTTAATTAGTAAATATAATGATTTTTATCATTAGTAAACTTTCTAATTGACTGTTTGTAATCCTAGGAATCTGGAAACAGCAATTGTGACGTGGTGAGAAAACTCCCTGAACCACCAGACCCAACTGTAAGTTCTTCAACACCGTCCGAAAGTCTTTACTGGTTATCCAAGTATTATCTCGATTTTCCTTATAATCGATGAACTTGTTCTCTGAATGAACTTTAACACGACTTATACAATATCATACAACTGTTATTGATAAATTTGCTCTACTTCCACGTGCGCCCCTAGCTATATTGAGTAACCATCCATGAGAAGATGCAATGGCGAGAGAGAGAGAGAGAGGACTGATGCCTGCCCTCATATGCCAAGGCTAAGAAAGTGAAGTCGCTAACACTTCATACCAATGGCTGCCTATAAGGTTAGCTTAAGAAGCACATTTCTTCTTAAATTCATGGAAAACTGTTGTGTTGGTGTGTTTATTTTCAGTCGGCTCTCATATCAAAATCTATCTCAGCTGTCGTCTGTGGCCTCATCGCGGCTTTCATCATCCCAAGCTTTTTATGTACTGCAGTAATCGGTAAAGTTTCTTCCTTGCTCATCAGACTGTATGATTTTAATCGTTTTAAGGATACTTTTTTTCTTATATATCATGTGGGAAATGCTGGTTCTCATTTAATTTAAGATAAAGATCAATTTTTTGACTGGGTCATATTGTAATTGTAACATTTTGCAATTCCAATTAGAAATTTGTGTAACATTTTGTAGTATTTTTAAAAATTAGGTTGCATTTGCCTTGCTATAGATGCTAAACATATTATTATTATTATGTTGACCTTTCTGTATAGTCTTAGTTTCTATTCCAGTTTCACTTTCTGTTTAAGAATTTCCTAGTTTCACTTTCTGTTCAGAATTCCAGTTTCACTTTCTGTTTCAGAATTCCAGTTTCACTTTCTGTTTCAGAGCCTGATTTTGAGAGTCATTCGTTTCTGTATAAGATGTTCTTCATCATCGTTGCAACATCTCGCCTAAATATTGGCTGACGGTAGATTGTTTTACACGTGCAGTTAGCGCGCCAAACTTAGAAACTGCTGATGACAGTGAATTTGAACAATACAGTGTAGTAGATGTTTTAATGCAGTAGAGAGCTGTATGTTAGAAGTTACAGTTGAGCTGTATTGATAAGAACTTTGATTGTACGTTTTAAATAACTGTGTTTGAAGAAAGGAGAAACATTCAAAGAACTGTGTCAATTTAATTCTTAAACAGTTAGAAGTCGTTGAGCAATTTATATGTAGAGATAAGGAAAGTTCTTGAGGTAGGTCACAACTAAGAAAGAAAAGAGTTGGTGACAGACATAATTAGTTTTTCCCAGGTTAAGAGAAAGTTTATTAGCCTTAAACCACTCCGCCACATGGATAAGTTCAGTGTTGGCAATAGATAGCAGAGACTGGATTGATTTATGAGAGAAAAAGACATTGGTGTCATCTGCAAAAAGAATAAAGTTAAGTTGGTCAGATGCATTCGGCAAGTCATTAATGTATAGTAAGAACAGCAGCGGACCCAAAATTGACCCCTGTGGAACACCACATGTAATAAGTTTAGTTTTAGACTGACAACCTTTACAGCAAACACATTGGCGTCTCTGATCAAAGTAACTTTTAAACCACAAGAGCGGGACTCCACGTATTCCATAGTTTTCAAGTTTAGTTAACAGAATAGAATGGTCCACCGTATCAAAGGCCTTGGCCAGATCGAAGAAGATACCAAGAGAAAATTTATTTTCATCGATTGCACTAGCAATCTTATCTTGCATGTCAAGCAGAGCCATTGAGGTGGAATGACCGGATTGAAAACCATGTTGATTGGGATATAAAATATTCATTTTGTCAATATAGGTATATAAACGTTGGTACATTGATTTTTCAAGGATCTTAGAAAAAAAGGGAAGGATAGAAATAGGCCTATAGTTAGTGACATCCTGGCTGTTACCTTGTTTATAAACCGGTACAACTTTTGCCATCTTTAAGGAAGAGGGTACAACACCAGTGAGAAAAGAAGAGTTAATAATATCCGATAATGGAGCAGCTACATAATCAATGATCCTAATAGCAACAGTCGGGTCAATGTCGTCAAGTGCTGAAGAATGGGTAGTGCGAATAGATGCAGTTAAAGAAATAATTTCTTGGGGGGTAGTCAAGTCCGCAACAAATGAGTTAGGCGGGGATGGTTTCAAATAAGATAGAAAGGAAATATCAGATTTTGGAATCCCAGCTGCAAGCGTTTGGCCTATGCTCGTAAAATAGTCGTTGAACTTATCAGCCATTATTTGGGGGTTATCAACTATCATACCGTTAATCATGAGGGAATCAATATTTGACGGATTGTGATTCGGTCTTAAGATAGAGCGAATTATAGTCCAGGTTTTTTTAAGGTTAAGACTATGTTTAATAAACTCAGCCTCATAATAATTTCGTTCAGCGTTAAGGCGCAAGGATTTGAATTTATTCCTGTAGGCCGTGAATATTCTTTTATTATTACTATTGGGATTCTTTATGTATTTTAAATATAATTTAGACTTAGTTCTACAAGATTTTAACAAGGCATTAGTCATCCATGGTTGCTTCCGGAAATGCAGCCCCCTTCTTACGGATTGGACTTGAGGGAAAGCGCGGTCATAAGCGTTTTTAAACTGTGCCAAGAATAAAGTATAAGCAAGATCCGGGTCATTATGGATACATGCAGAGGAAACTAGGGACCAGTCAAGGCTGGATAACAGTTCCTTAAAGAACTCCATCGTGTCATCGTTTATCAGACGAGTTGGATAGGCAGTGTTCGTATTTAAATTACGTGGGGTGATGTCAAACGAGGCCAGGATGGGAAGATGGTCAGAAATATCACTAATGATGATAGAAGAGTCAGTCAACTTAGTCCATACATTAGTGAAGATATTATCAATCACACCCCCTCTGAAAATGACGTCACAAAGCTCTGACCCCCCTAAAACCAAATTTCCATGGCGAAGCAAAATGCTCCTTCATGGAACAAATAGGGAAAGCATGAATATTTTAAAATTTAACGGTGACCAAATATTGAAATAATTAGAAAATTATTAATAATGGTGCCCGAATACATTAAAATAATTAAAAAATAATGAAAATTTAATCCTCAAAATTAGTGCTGTTATTAATAAAATTAAATTGTTGTTAATTGTTAAATTTAATAACATAGACCTGATGTGACGTCACACTTCTCAGACCCCCACCCCCATGTCACACATTGTCACAAATTTCTGACCCCCTCCCCCTAGGTGCGTGACGTCATTTATGGACGGCCCCTAAAACTTCAATATAGCAACAGGTTATTCTAGAAGATGTCTATAATTAATACGCTTGATCTCATTTATACCAACACACAGAGAATGACACAATGAAGGGTAATCGTTGCAATTTAAGTATAGGCCTATTTTGCCAAGTATTAGAGCATGGTGATCTGTTAAATATTAATAACTAACAGCTTTAGTTCGCTGCTGCCACACGCTGTAGTGTCGGACACTGACGACACTCTGTTGTTGACTCATGGGCAGAAAGTTGTAATCATGTAATGTAATGTAATATAATGCACAACTTCTAATTATCTCAGTGTCATACAAATGTGTATCAGGGAGACCTTCAGACCTCAAATCTGTATCAGGGAGACCTTCAGACCTCAAATCTATAATAAGAAAAGACAGCTAATGTTATCCCTGTATTCAAAAAAGGGCTAAAAACTGAAGCAGAGAACTATCGTCCAGTGTCATTGACATCGGTGCCATGCAAGGTTATGGAATCCGTACTGAGGGATAAAATGTTGAAGCATTTAGATACAAATGATCTTTTATCACATAATCAGCATGGATTCACTAAAAACAGATCATGTCTTACTAACCTGCTAGAAACATTGGAAGAGTGGACACAGGCACTGGATGAGGGGCATGTGGTAGATGCAGCATTTTTGTAACTTTCTATTGTGACGGTGGTGTCCGGTCACCACCACTTTTAAAAGTGGTGGTGATAGTCACCACCACTTTTTGGAAAGCATTAAAACATGAAACATGAAAGCATTTGGCTGTCTACTGTCTAGGCTATGCATGCATACCAACATCGCAATGGCGGCAATGCTGATAGAGGCCTACACCGTGTGTCCACACTACCTTACTTACATATGTTTGGTTTCATAATTTGGTGACGTAATATCAGTTTTTCTATAAAAGGTCAGATTATCAGATTCACATGGAAAAATGGATCGATTCATTGTAAAGAGACTTCGAAAGGCTTATAAGCTTATATAGGCTAATTGTGCATGCAATGTAGGCCCTATAACGTTTCGGTAGTAGCTGGGATTATTATAACTGAAGGGATTCGAAACGGACGAAAATTGGGTCATTGCCCTAGATTATGTCTGTGACTCTGATTTTACACCCGGGACCTTTGCAGGTCAGATCAGTTTTAGTCCCGTTTCTTTTCTGGACGATTGTCGTTACGAAACGAAAGCGACTTAATTCAATAAAAATATTTGCAACGTATGTATCTTGTAAATTACTAAAACAACGTCGAGAATGATTTATTTGGCTTTGTTTGCGTTTGCTCCGTCGAGAGTATTTATCCTGCTGAGTGCCCGGATGACAGTGTAATCTAAAAATAGATGGTCACATACATCGCCCGCGATGTTTCAGAAAAGACGATCTCTGATTGGCTGACATATTGCCGCTGCGTATCCCGTCAGTAATAATAGTCCCAGGTAGTAGGACTGTAAGCTCTAACTGCAGTCTATGGCAGGTGCGTAGCCAGGAAAACAATTGGGAGGGGTTTGAAGTTTTCTGGGGTGTTTCCATTGGAAATGGTCGTTTTTTTTGTGCATTTTTAATTTTTGATAACAGTAATGCATTATATTTGGGGTTTGAACCCGTCAAACCGCCAAGAAATACGCTCATGGTCTATGGTAGCCTAATTTAGCGGGTAAAACCGTTGTTTAGGTTGGTATATTATGTTATATTGTCAATTTAAAATGGAAGTTGGATTGATGAAAAAATTCTTGGCTAAATAGAAGTCGGATTGATGACAATAATTCTTGCTTAAAGTTCGATTGATAAATTTTTTTCCTCGTAAATAGATGCTCGATTGATGACAATAATCATGGACAATGATAGACTAGCAGCGTCAAGTACGGCATTGAAGACATTAAAATAATTAACCAACCTAAACACCACCGTCACAATAGAAAGTTACGCCTATGGTAGGCCTTAGTACTGTACAGTAGTAGCATAACGATATTCATTTAAAAGCCGCAGTAGCAGCCGGACAATGCGTAGCGTGTCTCTGAGGCTTCGACGCTGCTAGTCTCTTGTCTCCTTCGCAACTGGACTTGGAGCACCATCGAACACTCTCTGGACAACCCTCTGACTTAACGCAGCGCTTGTGAATAAGCTGGTGTCCTGCTCTTAGCTAGCTTTCCTGTAGCCTAGTACCGTATGTTAAAAATTAGGAGGAGGCGATTGGTCACCACCACTTTCTGGGGCAAAGTTACGCCCTTGAGATGCAGTTCGTTTTGGAGTTCCACAAGGATCGGTGTTAGGGCCACTGTTATTTTTAATTTACGTCAATGAAATACCAGACATTAGGGGTGTCCAGAAAAATGATACATTGCAGAAACCAACCATTCCCTATTTTTTCCCATTATTCTATTCATATATTGTCTAGAAATATTTTTTACAGAATTTTAAACTGTTATCCTGAGGTCCCTCAAAGCCCCCGAACATACCCTACTTAAACTCCCAAGACTGAAGGCGCCCTATGCTTTTGTCTTGGAACTTGGGTCCATTGTCGATTTACTCTTTTTATCACAAAAAATTAACTAGGAGTCCAGTATTTGCGCGATTACTGCATCGGGACGCATTCTTCCGCCTCCGGGTTGCGACTCCGATCGCTCGAGAAAAGCGATCTTCGCGTAAGACGGATGAGAACCCGCTTTGGCGATCGCGCTTTCTCGGCGGCCGGTGTAGTAGGCTGAATAGACTCCCCCTTTTAAACACTCCGGAGTCTATTTATCCCAGGATTTATTGACTCGTGGAGTTAATTCTTACTAGGAATAATTGACCGGTGGAGTGTATTGTTACTAGGACTAAAACACTCCTGTTGGTGAATAGACACTCCAGTGGAGTTGAGTCTTTCCTAGGACAAATTGAATGG